>CAUYQU010095086.1:0-22395 GCA_963574635.1 Cheracebus regulus | reverse complement strand
AAAGTTATGTGAATGTGGTCTCTTTCTCTCACAATGTTTTACTGTACTGTACACACCTAATTTTCAGACCACATTGACTGAGAGTAACCAAAACCTGGGTTAAGGGAGGACTACCGTACCAGCTTGTTTATCTACTTATCTGTTTGATAGACATTTGGCTTATTTACAGCTTTTGGGTGTTAAACATAAAACTGCTGTGAACATATATATGCAAAGCTTTGTGTGGATATATGGTTTCTTTTCACTTGGGTAAATACATAGAATGATTGGGTTTTACTTTGTTGGTTAATAACACCTATTGTGTCCAAAAATTTGCATTGACTGTATTTATTTTAAGATTATTTTACATGCTATTTTCCTATGGAGTTTTGATACTTATTTCCAAGATTATATGGTAGAAATCATTAATATAATGGGGATAGAATGACGTCTTCAATTATCACGGTATGTACCTATATTGCTTATCTATTGCCACAGTAATTCTGCATTGCAAACCTTCTAGGTGGCTTTACAACAATATGCATTTAGTTAGCTGATCTGGGAAGGGCTTACTCCTATGTCTGTGGTCAGCTGCCAGTTGATCTACACAACTTTCTTGATACTGGCTGGGCTCAGATATCTCTGGGTATGCTAGCCGTCAGCTCATCTAAGATGGTGTTGGCTGGGAAGATAGGAGCACCTTAGCTGAGCTCAGAATGTGTCTTTCATTCTTCAGGAATGTTCTCATAGCAGTGATAAAGGGCAGGAGCAAGCAAGTCTACTCTCACAAGCACTTGTAAAGCATTTGGTTGCATCACTTTTGCTAATATTCCATTGGCCAAAGCAAGTCCATGACTGAGTCCAAAGTTGGAGGGGTGGGCACTTCAAAGTTACAGGATAAAGGGCATGGAAACAGGGAGGAGTGAAGAACTGGGGCCAGCTCCTGCAATTAATCAGTTGCAGAATCTTCCATTCTAAGCCTGTGTGAATCCTGTTTCTGCTTTCCATGGATTGTGCATGTTTTCCCCTTTGCCTTCTTCCTCACAGATTTAAATAAATTGTTCTCTTCTTTTTTGATCCTGGACTCATTTTCCTTCTTTTCTTCACTTGTTTTCATTTTCTAACTTTTTTTATCTTCAATCTTCACCTCCTCTTTCTGGTTCCCTTTCTTCTATCTTCCCTCCTTCCTACAGAGAAACTAAAAACAAGCCTAAAATCTCATGTACATGGATAGTTTGAAAGGGGTATTTTGGGGGGCCCTGGAGATCTTATTACTGATTAACTCCTTAGAAAAGGAAATGCCGAAACCTCCGTTTCTCCAGAAACTTAACTGTGTGTGGGTGGTTCTGGTGCGGGCAGGAAGAGAGAGAGTCAGACTTAAGTTGTTCTGAAAGATAACAACAACAACAACAAAACTCCACGAACCAAACACAGAAGCAAAACCTAAATAGATTCCCCAACATTTTATAAAAAGTTTTCTGCCACATTTACCAACTGGGAATTTGAACTGGGCTTTTCTTGTTAATTAAGGGTTTAGAATAGACGGGAATGCAGGTGGTATTTTGGTTGGTAGTATGTGGTGATAATCATTGTTGCCATAGCTACCCGAAAAGTGTTCAACAGAATATCACTTCATGTTGGAACTTCAAATAAAGGCTGTAAAAGTTCTATGCTCCACATATAGATTTTATTTAAAGGAAAAACGTCTTCTATATTCAGTCTAAAATCTGTTTCTTATTCTGTCTCTGCAAATATGGCTCAGTGTTCAAAACGGGTCAATTCAGGGGTAAGTAAATTTCTTTAATAGGTTTAAACTGAGTTCAGATAGCTCCTTCCACTGACTTGGCTCACATTAGATTAATTGGATAACAACTTTTAGCAAAGTGAGATATAGTAAGGTGATTTATGATGGTAAACATTTATGAGGTTTTTGGCTTCTGACTGGTTTTAGGGGAAAGAGTCCCGTCATTGTATCAAGCTCTTACAATGTGCCAATCCTTGATTCAGAAAAAAATGCATCTGTAAAAGCCTCACATATGATAACATGTACTTCAAGAAGGTTCATGGGCATTCTCTCAAATTCAGTTTTTATTAATCTGCCTTGGGACAGGCTGGGCTAAGTTCCACGTGGTTAATTCAATGTGAAATGGCAATTTTGCTTCTCAAAACATATTATGTACTAAATTTAAGATAGTGGGGCGTTTGATATTATTCTCCTGCCTTGTGACCCAAACCTACTTCTCTGCAAATTAGATTTCTTTTCTACCTACATGTCTGTTTCAATTGATCATTTCCTTATCAATTAGATCCCCTGATCCTAAATATCCTCATCTGTAAAAGTGAGGCTGTAATATCTACTTCCCAATGTTGTGGCGAGGATTGGAGGTCAGTGTAAATGAAAAGAAATAGATAAGCTCTTAAGTGCCATACAAATGTAAGGCCTCATAACCAATACAGATGTTATATTAGGCACTGGGAAAACTCAGGTTTCTCCTAAGGAACGTTGGTGAATGGTATGAATCCTTGGTGAGACAGAATTATTGGACAACAATGAAAAATAGTGAAATCTGATTTGTTTTCCATTTCCATAGCACAGATTTCAAGGTCTTCATAGGCAGATGTAGTCTCTAACAAGACTTAATTTTTATATTTTCTTAGCCAGCTCAAAATCATAGGGATAGGAAGATTTAAAGATGTTTAATGAAGAATCTGAGGCTGTACCATGAGAGAATTTTTCAAATGGAGGCTGGACAGTGATTCCATGATCCCTTTGAAATTATTACATCCCATCAGTTCACTTACTTTCTCATAGTAGCTTTGAATAGGGGCTGCATGGCATGTATCTGTTTATCTTGAAAGTAAAGTAAGTTAGTAAATTTGATTGGAAAGATTCTTAGAATTTTTGAGATTTCTTGAGAGCCAAAGTCATCACCAAAACAGGAGTTGAGATACTTTGGAGAGTGTAACAAGAGTTGATGCTGGGTTAGTGACCAGTGGGATTCTGGGTGTCTGCTAATGAATGACTTGGGTGTTCATGCTGTTGCTTCCCAGTCCCTGTTCAAGTGGAGCAAACAGTGCTTGTCCAGCTGATGCACACTGATGGTTATGTTCCTCCCTGGAGAGAAGGTTTTCAGCTCCTAGGTGACTGGGAGAAAATCTCTTCAATGTTTGACATGGCTTTATTTACAATTACATTATTATTATTTTAAAGTTGAAAACATAACTCCTTGTTTATACAACATCGAATTCATGAGAGGATTAGGGAATGGATGCATTTCTGTTTTGATGTTGAGGTGACCTAGCATACTTGAGAGATTTTGAAAGTTATCTGCATCCTATATGTATACTTTACATAAATGTGCAAGGTAGACAATATAGAGCTGCACTGTCCACTACTGCAGCCACTAGGCACATATGGGTATTTAAATTTAAAACTGCTTCAGATAAAAAATTCACTTCCTCAGTCATACTAGCTATATTTTAAGTGCTCAGTAGCCATACATGGCCAGTAGCTACTACTGAGTTGAACAGTGCAGAATCAAAATGTGTTTGTCATTACAGAAAGTTCTTTTACATAGTGCTTGTATAAAAAAAGACGGGAACATTTTCCTCCGTTAACCAAGATGTAAGTTATCCTAGGAAAAATATTAAGAGGCTTTAGCATTTTACATCCTTAGAGACAAATATAAAATACCCCATTTACCTGCTTCAAAATTAAGAATATGAGTTGTAACACTTAATTGAATTGAATAGCAACAACAAATTATAAATGCAAATATAGTTTCCTATAATAGTGTACAGAGAGAAAGAGATTGGGGACAATAAGAGAGGGACAGAGGTAAATTCAGGCATCTAGATATCCATACATATGCACACAGAAACAGATGGGGAAGGAGAATGATGCATAAACATGGAGGTCCTGAGACAGAAAGGAATAAAGAAATGGGGAGGCTGAGGGGTGGGGAGAGAAGCAGGAATCAGAGGAAAAGACCAGAAGGATTTCACCAGCTATAGGTGAGAAGTTGCTGATGGTCTCAGTTCAGAGCTCAGTGTTGCTAAGAGTTAGCATCTTTATCTTCTGCCCTAGGACGTATTGGTTGGCCGCTGTTCCCAGAATTTGAAATGCTCTCAAGTGTACTCCTTGGAGCAGATACTTTCAACCTGGTCCATACAGTCCTAGAGTGGCAGCTCTCAGGGAGTGGTTCCTGGACACAGCAGCACCAGCATCATCAGAACCTGTTAGAGGTACACATTCTCAGGCCCAACTCACCCAGACAATGGAATCAGAAACTCTGGAGGCCTATGCTTTAAGAAGCCCTCCAGGGGGGTTTTCATGCACTCAGGAGCATGAAAACTATTGTTGCAGAGTAAAAATGGGAGGGTCTATAAATTTGAAATGCAGTGTGTGTGTGTGTGTGTGTGTGTGTGTGTGTGTGTGTTGAGAGAGGATTCCTAGCATTCATCAAATTCTCAAATTAAAAAAAAGTGACCCTACCAACTCCCTGCCAATTTAAAAAATGCTCTCCTGTATTCTACATTATGGTAAGCAGAGATCTGGGTTACAGTAAATGTCTTTCGTGTTTTGCACTTTAGCTGGAGTGACCAGCCAACGTTACCTGAGAGGCTAGATTAAGAGAACTGGCTCAGGTTGGGTGCTGACCTTCTACTCTTCCATTTCAGTAATTTGACCCAACTCCATTCTCTGAAAAATTGGTTTTAGATCCTGGTGATAAAGTGGTTATGTCCAGAGTCAAGGTGTACAGGTGCCTGACTTAGGTGTTAGAATAGGGCAGACTTTAAGGAAGGAAGAAGCTTTTTTTGCTTTCATATTCTATCTTGAGGAGACACAGAGACGTCTGAAGGATCTAACTGAGAAATCTGGTCTTCCCCACCTGGCATATTATGGTACTTGCCTTGGGTGTATAATTAGTTATCATCTATTAAGTAAGGCCGTTTATTAAACACTGCACCTGGTGGGACCTTAGTACACTGTAATTGATGATGACAGCGGACTCAGCATCTTTTTCAGTTGGTGCAGTCTCTGAGTTGGCTGTTCTTCTATTGACTCCATGGTGGTCTGAAACTTATGGGAGTTGCTGTGCTTGGGGGTATAATGCCTAATAGTGATTCCTCAGAGTTTTCAATTTGGAGAGCGATTGGATACACTCCGGTGGTTCAAGCAGCTGTTGTAATGGTGACTTATCAAGCTCAACATTGATGACAGCCCTGTAGGACTCCAGATCTTCAAAGAAGTACTTAATCAGTGGATATGGTATTAGCACTGGTTAAATATAAGGACTGAGTTCTGCATGTGACCAAGTATAGAGATATATTACCAAGCAGAAGTGATTCCGTTTTCTTTTTTTCCCAACTCATCTAATGTTATAATAGGTAACATATACTGAACTATTTTAGTAGATGGTATTTATTGATTGTTCACTGTGTACCAAGCATTGTGCTCAGTACTACACAAACATTTTCTTATTAAATGTCACACCAGTCCCCTCATTTAGGTGCATTGTTATTCTCAGTTTACTGATAAAGATACTGAGTTTAGAGAAGTTCTAGTAACTTTAACTCTATCACACGGTATATTGGTGAATATAGCTGTAACAAACAACTGCAGTATATCTGTGGTTTTAAAATTTCTACCTTGCTCATATTCAGTCCTGTGTACATTAGCAGGGATGGGGAGAATGGGGGAAACAGAGTTTTGTTCCATGCAGTTATTCAAGTTGCTTCTTTCCCTCTTGTGGCTTCAAGCTCCTCTGAGTCCTCAGATCCCTTTATTCATAGGCAGCAGGTGGAAAAATAACATGGAGAATTACACATGGCTGAATTTGATGAACCCGGCCTAGAAATGGCACACATCACTTGTATTCCAGAATTCAGTCACAGGACCACAGGACTCTACAATGAAGGCTGAGGAAGGTAGTTCAGATGTGGTGCTCAGGAATAAGAGGAGAACAAGAGGACTGTTGGGCACCAGCAGCTTGTTAGCAACAGAGCTGGGATCCAAACTCACATGGATCTTACTCCAAAGCCTTGTTCATTGTGGAAGCAAAACTGACATTTTCCCCTGCCTCCCTTATGAATAAGGGTATTGATATGGTTTGGCTCTGTGTCCCAACCCAAATCTCATCTCAAATTGCAAACCCTGTGTGTCAATGGAGGGAAGTAATTGGATTATGGGGGAGGTTTCCCAAATGCTGTTCTTGTGATAGTGAGTGAATTCTCATGAGATCTGATGGTTTTATAAATGGCAGTTTTTCCTGTGCTCTCACACGCTGTCTCTCTTGCCTGCTGCCATGTACGACGTGTCTGCTTCCCCTTCTGACATGATGGTAAATTTCCTGAGGCTTCCCCAGCCATGGGAAACTGTGAGTCAATTAAACCTCTTTCCTTTATAAATTACTCAGTCTCAGGAAGTTCTTTTTAGCAGTGTGAAAACAGACTAATACAGGTATAGATCATGTTTCGCAGTAAGGGGGAAAAACACTTTATACTCTACAATTAATAACAAATAATAAGGCTACCCCATCTATTTCTCTGATCTTACATTGGATGGCACCTTGCACATTTCCTGTATGCCTGGACTCATCTGGCTAAGGCATCTGGCTTTAGCTCTGACTTTGGCAATGCCGACGTCTGAAAAAATGGTACAACCTTTGTGGATTTAATAATTGTATTAGAAAGTTGCTGTTTTTCTACTATGAACAGACTAATGGAAGTCGTACTTTTTTTCCCCTGTTAAACATGCACACATTTTTCAAACCATCTCTTTTGAAGTCTGACTTCCTTGTATTTTTGTAGCAGGGAAACTTATTTTCTAAGTGCTTTTGTCTTTGAATTTTTTTTGACATTACATAAGTTCTCACTTTCAAATTTCTTTATTTTCTTGATAATTTTTTCAAGTATTTAACTTCATACATGTCGTGTTTCTAAAAAATTCAGCACAAAACAAATTATTTTCAAGTTGGATTCATTTTTAATGGAGTGGAGGAGCTTGCTGTTTAAAGAAAAACTCCTCTTCATATTTTCCTTGGCTGACAAGTGAATATTTCCTACATAATTTGTGTGTCATTATGAATAGCAGAAATTTAACATTCAAATGCCTTCATATGTCATGCAGGTACTGAATATGTGAAGTGGCTATGCATAAAGCAATAGGGAGTGGTAGGGACTATGGGTAACTAAAAAGTACATGCCTCATTTAAAGGCATACAAAGTCAAAATTATTAAAATTACTTTTATAGTGAGGAACTTATAGGCTGAATTGAGCAGATACACTTAAATCTAATGTAGCATCATGTTATTTTCAACCATTTTCTAAAGCCAAGATACATATTTTATAAGACATGATAATCTAAACTATTATAGAATGACCAATTAATGTTACAAAATTTAGTTATGAGTTTGATATTCTTTTATAAGTAATACAGGCTCATCTCATTTTATTGCACTCCACTTTATTGTACTTTGCAGATATTGCATTTTTTTTTAATACAAATTGAAGGTTTGTGGCAACCCTACATCAAGCAACTCTGTTGGTGCCATTTTTCCAACAGTTTGTGTTCATTGTATGTGCCTGTGTCACATTTTGGTAATTCTCACACTATTTCAGACTTTTTCATAATTATTGTCTCTTTTGTGGTGATCTGTTTTCAGTGATTTTTTATGTTACTATTGTTAATTGTTTTAGGGCACCATGAACAGTGCCCATATAAGACAGCAAACTTAATCAATAAATGTGTTTGCTCTGACTAATCTACCAATAGGCCATTCTCCTGTCTCTCTTCCTTTCCTCAGGTCTCCCTGAGAAAACACAATATTGAAATTAGACCAATTAGTAACCCTACAATAGCCTGTAAGTGTTCAGGTAAGAGGAAAAGTCACACGTCTCTCACTTTAATAAAAAGTTAGAAATGATTGAGCTTAGTGAAGAAGGCTTGTTGAAAGCTGAAATGGGCCCAAAACTAGGCTTCTTGCAGCAGTCAGCCAGGTTTTAAATGCAAAGGAAAAATTATTGAAAGAAATTAAAAGACTTACTTCTGTGAACACACAGATACTAAGAAACGGAAACAGCATTACCGCTAATATGAAGAAAGTTTGAGTGCTCTGGATAGAAGATCAAACCAGCCACTACATTCCCTTGAGCTAAAGCCTAATCCAGAGCAAGGTCCTAGCTGTCTTCAATTATGAAGGCTGAGAGAGGTGAGGAAACTACAGAAGAAAAGTTTGAAGCTAGCAGAGGTTGGTTCCTGAGGTTTAAGGAAACAAGTCATCTCCAGAACATGAAAGTACAAGCTGTAGAAGCTGCTGCCGAAGATCTGGCTAATTGATGAAGGTGGCTACGCTAAACAACACATTATCAGTGTAGACAAAACAGCCTTCTGTTAGAAGATGCAATCTAGGACTTTCATAGTTAGAGAAGTCATGTCTGGCTTCAAAGGTTCAAAGGACAGGCTGACTGTCTTATTAAGGGCTAATGCGGTTAATGGGTTTTTAATTGAAGCCAACGCTCGTTGATCATTCTGAGAGTCTTGGTACCCTTAAGAATTATGCGAAATCTACTTTTCCTGTGCTCTCTACATTGAACAACAAAGCCTAAGTGACAGCACATCTATTTACAACATGGTTTACCGAATATCTTAAGCTCACTGTTGAGACCTACTGCTCAGAAAGAAAAAGATTCCATTCAAAATATTATTTCTTATTGACAATATACCTAGTCACCCAAGAGCTCTGATGGAGATATATAAGGAGATTATTGCTGTTTTCGTGCCTTCTAATATAGCATCCATTCTACAGCCTGTGGATCAAAGAGTCATTTCCACTTTCAAGCCTTACTATTTAAGAAATACAGGCCGGGCACTGTGGCTGATGCCTATAATCCCAGCACTTTGGGAAGCTGAGGCATGCATATCATGAGGTCAGGAGTACAAGACCAGCCTGGCCAACATGGCATGGTGAAATCCCGTCTCTACTAAAAATACAAAAATTAGCTGGGCATGGTGGTGCATGCCTGTAATCCCAGCTACTTGGGAGGCTGAGGCAGGAGAATTGCTTCAGCTGGGACTCAGGAGGCGGAGGTGTAGTGAGTCAAAATCTTGCCACTGCACTCCAGCCTGGGCTACTGAACAAGACTGTCTCAAGAAAAAGAAAAAGAAGAAATACATCTTATAGGGCTATAGCTGCCATAGATAATTATTCTTCCAGTGGATTTAGGCAAACTAAATTGAAAACCTTCTGGAAAGCATTCACCATTCTAGATGTTATTAAGAATATTTGTGATTTACAGGAGGAAATCAAAATATCAACACAATAGGAGTTTGGAAGAAGTTGATTCCAACCCTCATGGATAACTTTGAGGGGTTCAAGACTTCATTGGATGAAGTCACTGCAGATGTGAAGGAAATAGCAAGAGAACTAGAATTAGACCTGGAGCCTGAAGATGTGGCTGAATTGCCGCAATCTCATGACCAAACTTGAAATGATGAGGAATTACTTTTTATGGATAAGGAAAGAAAGTGGTTTATTTTTTCTTTTCTTTCTTTCTTTTTTTTTTTTGAGACAGAGTGTCACTCTGTTGTCCAGGCTGGAGTACAGTGGCACCATCTTGGCTTACTGCAGTCTCTGCCTCACAGGTTCATGCAATTTTTCTGCCTCAGCCTCCTGAGTAGCTGGAACTACAAGTTCATGCCACCACACCCAGCTAATTTTTGTATTTTTAGTAGAGACAGGGTTTTACCATATTGGCCAGGCTGGTCTCGAACTCCTGACCTTGTGATCCGCCTACCTGGGCCTCCCAAAGTGCTGGGATTATAGGCATGAGCCACCATGCCTGGCCAAGAAAGTGGTTTCTTGACATGGGCTATACACCTGGTGAAGATGCTATGAACTTTGTTTAAAGTATAACGAAGGATTATATAAAATGAGTGGATAAGGCAGCAGCAGGATTTCAGATGACTGAGTACAATTTCAAAAGAAGTTCTACTGTGTGTAAATTGCTGTACAACAGCATCACGTACTACAGAGAAATCCCTCATGAAGGGAAAAGTCAGTTGATGTGGCAAACTTCATTGTTGCCTTATTTCAAGAAATTGCCACAGCCACCTCAACATTCAGCAACGACCACCCTGATTAGTAAGCAGCCATCAACATCGAGGCAAGACCCTCCACCAGCAAAGAGTATAAATTGCTGAAGGCTCACATAATTGTTAGCAGTATTTTTAAATTGAGGTATGTAGTTTTTTGTTTTTTCTTTTTTAAGACAGAGCCTCTGTTGCCCAGGCTGGAGAGCGGTGGCACGATCTCGGCTCACTGCAACCTCTGCCTCCTGGGTTCAAGCGATTCTCCTGCCTCAGCCTCCTGAGTAGCTGGGATTACAGGAGTATGCCACCATGCCTGGCTAATTTTTGTATTTTAGTAGAGACAGGGTTTCACTATGTTGGCCAGGATGGTCTCGAACTCCTGACCTTATGATCTGCCCACCTCAGCCTCCCAAAGTGCTGGGATTACAGGCGTGAGCTACCACGCCCAGCCTCAGGTATGTAGTGGTTTTTTAGACATAAGGCTATTTCACACATAATAGACTATATAAGAGTGTAAACAAAACTTTTATATGCACTGGGAAACCGAAAAATTCATGTGACTTGCTTTGTTGTGATATTCATTTTATTGTGGTGGTCTACAACCAAACCTGCAGTATCTCTGAGCCTGTATGTAGCTTATGGTGATTATCTGTATTTGCTTCTTTAAAATTCTATTAATAGTATCTTCCTTTTCCAGCATTTAACTTTTTTGAAGGAAATACATAAAGCATTTAAAATCTGGGGCAGGAACAAGTCCCATCACATTAATTCTTACTTTTTCTCAGGAACAAATCCATTCTTGTAATACTTCTGTGCAAGTAGCATAGTCAGTTTCCTGTGGTGGAAGCAAAGTTGAACCATATGTAATTGCTAGTGTTCAAACACTTTTTAAAACTTATAAAATCAGCAATTTCCTGTAGTTCATGTAGCCAAGACACCAATATTCAAAGAAAACTTGTAAAATATGTATTATTTTCTCTGCCCAGGAATTACTGGCTTAGAACTCATTAGCCCCAATTTAAGAAAGATAAATGGGCTGATTTTAGCAAATAGATCTACAAATTGGGGGAAAAAAGTCATATTGCAATTCTTACCTGCCAGTATGGGATTTTGTTAGTTGCAGGAATGTCGTGATCATAGTTGAGAACCAGGTCACTTAGACTTGTGTACATGGCATGAAGTAATTGATTTGGCAAATGTCATTTTCTCTATTTCAAAGATTGAGGATAGCTAGTCTCACTTCACCTTGAATTGAAACAGTTTGCAGTAACTTAGTGATATTGCCACAGGGTTATGCAAACTTGCCTACTAATGGCAAAATTCTTTGAGTCTTAGTGGGAACACTACTCTCTGTTAGGTAAGACCACTACCATATCAATGAATTCCTAATTAGTGAAGAGATGGAGATAATGCTGCCATATACCATAATCACAGTGGTGGACCACATACAGTGCAGAGAAGGGAAAATGCAGTGAAAAAAATCCAAGGGCTGACAAGCTCTGTTAATTCTTTGAGGCTCAGTAGATAGGAAGAACACAAATATGCCAGTTGGAATAAATTGATGGCTTTAACATTACTTACCATAAAACAAGTGTGATTCTGGTCCTGGAGAGCATAGAAACCCCACTTGGGACACTCCTGGCTGCTGTTACTGAGCCTTGTTGAAACTAAATAAATTTGCACAGGTAGTGAAACACAGTGTGCTGCTCTAGAAAAATTAGAGTAGGATACAAATATACATACACAATGACTTTAAAATTCTGAGGGGTTAACAATCAGGTCTACTTGAGCTTGTGGAAAAACCAGTAGGGAGACTAAGCCAGTAACTCTAGGGTTCTGAATTGAATGTATCCTGGAAGCTCAGATTTTGAGAAACAGCTGTTAGCATGATACTGGCCATGGGTATCTATGGGAAGGAATACTAAAGGTATGCTGTAATCTTTTAGTTGTATATTTCTGGTCTGAAGGCAATATTGCCTGTTAGGCAATGCAGAACTTGCCTTCACACAAGGTTGACCAGGCCCTAATGGCTTCCATGGCCAAGAAGAAATGGTACACACAAGAACTGGCTAAATCAGTCACCATAGATGTTTCTGCCATTCAGAAAAGTGCCAGATTGTATGTAAATGGAAGTGCACTGAAGCCTTCCAAATCTCATACGCCTCAAAATAAACTTGGCTGTAGAAGAGGAAGAGCAGGCATAGTTTACTTATGGGGAAGCCAGGTGTCTTCATAGTGCATGCTATTGGAAGGCAGTGGACACTTACCAATAATTTGATGCCCCCTCACATATGGGAAGACAAGGAAATCAGCTCAGTGGACAGAGATAAGTATTATACATTGGTTCTGTGGAGAAACTAGTTAAGAGGAAAATCAAACATCATGATGTATAGGTATTTGGGCTGTCACAGTGGGTTTGATAGAATGGCTGGAGGCTGTAAAACTCAGGGTTGAAACAGGAGAAACTCCTCTTGGGGCAAGAGCTATGGGAAAGCCATAAATAGCTAAGTAGCATGTTGAACTTGTAATACATCAAGTTACTGCACTCCAAACTAAGGCCAACCTTTTTTTTCACAGATGCTCATGTGTTCTTTCTTGCCTGACAGGTTATGAACAATCAGGATAAAAAGGATGTGTCATGATGTTGCTTTGGGTTCAGGATCACATGGCTCTAATATTGAAAAATAAATAGTGCATGATTAGAAGGTGTCCTACAGGCCAACAGTCATGACCCAATGTAAAGCATCAGTATGACCATGTGTTGACTTGCGGGATAGGTAAATAATGCCAGGTCTATATGGTTAGCAGTAGGGTCTAACCACAGTAGGCATCTTGACAGATGAAAAGCTCCAGCTCATATGCAACTGTAGAACCTGTGGAGTCCATTATCAACTATTCTCTATTGTCTTTGCATTCCCTTTGTCCAAAAGCAATCTGTGCATTTCACTGCCCTACGCTGTGCCTCAGAGAGGCTAACCTCTTTGAACTGTGCTACCCAGCCTCCCTTGCTCTCTGGCTTCTACCGAAGAGAGCCCCCATAGGAAGTTGGAGGGTGGGAGAAGAAGGTGGTTTGACCTGCCTCACTTGCTTATTTGAAATCTATGGAGAGTGTACTTGGAGGCTAGACCTTATACTTAGTGAAATAGTTCATTTGTTAAGAGAGGTGAAGGCAGTATTGCACTGAATGCTTTTTCCTAATGGCATCCATGACACACTGTGATATTAGCACAGTAGCGCTCTTAAGTGAAATGCGTTTAGAAACCCTGTGGCTTTTCCTATCTACAATGGCACATATATACTATCTCTCAGGGTTTTAATATTTGCCTGGGTATAGTTAACAAATGTCAAGACTGGTGGTGCATGGCTTACAGCTGAGACAATCTTAACATTTATTCATGAATACAACAAAGATTTATGAAGGTCTTTCTATGGGCAAGACAGTGCACTAGGCATGGTGGGAAAAACAGAGATGAATAAGACAAGTGCTGCCCTTGCAGAAACAATAATCCATTAATATAAAAGTGGGGGATTAGGAATGGGAAGGGGAAATAGTCCACAGACATTACGATACGGTGCCCATATATGTCCTGTGATTAGAATAAAATGATAAAATTCAGAAAGAAAGTTTAAAGGATAATGGGATTTAAAAGGGGAGTGACATAACCACATAAGAGGAAGCAGGAAGAAAAGATAATTAGGAACTTGTAGTTTATCTAGGCTTTAGAAGGGATTGGTGTGGGGGAGAGAATGTTCAAGACACTATGAAATATGCAGAGGGGCAGTTAGTAAAACAGAGTATATTTAGGAAGGGCAAAGGGAGGCAGTGTGTCTGCTTTGAGCAAAAGAGAACTTTCATTGGGTCTTGAAATTCAAATCAAATCTGGAAATGTGCACAAACACACAGTTACCTCAACCATGATAAAATGCCCACACAATGGCTAGGAGAAAACGGGCCAAGATGTTAACAGAAGTTATTTTTTATGTGGATGGATTTTGAGTGTATTTTATATATATATATATATATATATATATATATATATATATATATATATATACACATGTATATATATATATATGTTTCTGATCTGATTTGAACTTCAGCTTGATACAATTACTAAGTAGAATGGTGTTAATAGGAAACATTTAGAGAGGAGTTTAAATTCAACTTTGATAAATTATGTAACTTTTATTTTTTTATTGTTAAAATGAGAGATGTATCGTTGTTGACATTGCATTCTGAAGAAAGCAGAGTTATCTGTATTAGTCTGCTTGGACTGCCATAACAAAATACCAAAGGCTGAAATTTATTTTCTTACAGTTCTAAAGGTTGGAAGCCTGACATCAGAATGCCAGCATGGTTGGGTTCTGGTGAGGGCTCTCTTCTTGGCTTGCAGACAGCCACCTTCTTGCTGTGTTCTTATATGGAAAGAGAGAATGAAAACTATTTCTCTGCTGTCTCTTCCTAAAAACGCACTAATCCTCTTATGATGGTCCCATACTCATAACCTCATCTAAACCTAATTACTTCTCAAGGGTGCCATCTCCAAATACCATCACATTGGGGACTAAGATTTCAACGTATAACTTTTGGGGGAACAAAATTCAGTCCATAGCATTATCTAAGGTGGCATTGTACTAATCCCATATTGAGTTTCCTATTGAACTGCTCATATGAGTTTCTAAAGCATTGGATTCTAATGGCTTTTGGATGGCATTTGGGACACCTCTTGTGCACTTCCTCCCTCCTCTTAGCCCACTTTGTCTTCAGCCATTGCTGTGGCAACCAGTTTTTGACACAGGTAACCTAATAGCACATGGCCCTGGCTGCCTGGAGCTTGCCACTTGGCACTCAGATGCATTGCTCAAATATGTACAACTAGGAAGTATGAGGGAAATAGTCACTGGGGAAGACTTTAACAAGCAGGGGATGGGAGCCGGTGAGTAAATGCTCCTCTCTTCCATTTCCCAGGAAGACAATTCTGAAGTGTGTTCTAGACAGGCCCTCAGTGGATCCCAGTGGGATTAAGACTCAGTTGCCTGCTATGGTGACCAGCTTTATAATACACCCTTGTATTGGCTCTTTTCCATTTCCTAGTTTACTCTTCTACATCTACCTTTCCTGCTGCCTGGGAGCATGTCCTTAAATGAACTACTTGTCTCAGAGTGCTTTCTGGGGGACTTAATTGGTCTGGGGTATGGCCTGAGCACTGAAAATTTACAATGTTTCCTAGGTGATTCTATGTGCAGACAAGTTTGGGAGCTGCTCTAGATCAGGGATTGGCAAACTTTGCCTCGTGGGCCAAATTTGGCCCATTTCCTGCCTGTTTTTGTACAGTCTGCAAACGAAGAATAGGTTTTACAATTTTAAATGGTTAAAAACTTTTCTAAAGAAGATTACTATTTTGTGATAGTTCTCCATAATCAGTGGCCTTACAAGATTGTAGTTCCTGGGGAAAAGGGACGCTATGTTGGCTGAATGATATGGTTGCCACGTTTGATAGTGTATGAGAACATCGGGTCAGACATTTAGTGTTTATTAGAGATTAGTTAAAAACAAGCCACCCACATGTGCCTGCTCCGCATACATGCCTTTCCTTAGCAAAAGCAAAACCATAAATGAATATGATAAGAAAAATAACTTTTGCAGAGCTTTTGCAAAGCTAAAGAAGAGAAAGGAATTTTTCAGCATGTTTCTTTTTAGGTAGTCTTATATGCGCATGTGTAGTTTTAGTTTCAGCACAGAGTGCAAAATTCTTCATGACAAAAGCTTTAGCATGGATTGCTCTAGCTTTTCCCAGTGGTAGTGGAGGTGGGGAGAGGAGTAGTTGGGTAGTCTTTAGAAAGCTAAATCTATGGTAGTTTATACTGATTGTGTGAATGAATTACAAGAACAGGCACACAATGTGTTTGGCCTTGAGCTGTATAGGGAATGAAGTCACCAAGCTGGATGACAATGGCTAACAACAGTGTTATCATAATGAAATAAACTCAAGTCTACTCAGTCAGTACTGTAAAGTGAATTACATTATTGTTTAAAAGCCAATGGAAACCACTGCACACTAGTAGACTGGTTCAGAGCCTCTTCTTCACACCATGGCACCTTTCTTCTCTATATTACTGCTCATGAGAAATCTGGAAATAAAGATGTAATCCAGCTACAATCAATGATAATTATCTTTTGTTATTAATGCATACCTCTAGATCTAATTGGATGTAATATGTGCTTCTTATAATATTCAGATGCAAACACTGAAATGCAAAGGAGCTTAAGGATTTGATCACAGAAGCAATGTCAAAGGAAAGAGCCAACATAGAAGTCTTCCCATTATACAACTAAGTACACAGCACTCCTTTTCTTGGATATTTTATTATTTTAACTCAAAAGTTTTCAGAGTCCTTACAGCTGAATACAGCACATTGAATTCAAATTGAGTGAGTGGGGGCAATAAAATGAGCTCGTGACAGGACATTTCTCTATAAATAATTGACTAGCAATGGTTGATATAATAAAATTGGTAGTTTCAAGTATGGTGTTTAAAAACCTTATTAAATGTGGTCTCTAAATTTCATCTACAAATTATTACCTCAGAAAAGCCATGTTATCTGACTTTGATACCACAGCCTGCTTGAGAATGCTGCCTTAATTTTAGAGAAGGGTTTTTGGCTATATATATAAGCAAGCTTTAAAGTTTAATTTTCTTTTCTAAAAAGGATGAATGTGTAAAAGTGGTTAAAAAAATGAAAAATACTCCATTGAGATATGAAATGGTTGCCCCAGTTCACTTACAACATTCTGAAAGATAGGGAGAAGGGGCTGCAATAAGGAAATAGTCCTGTCCTTGTTAAAACAGGCTCCAGGACTCCAGGGTTTAGCTCTGGAAAGCGAATCTCTTTGGCGGGTTGTAGTGAGGGAGAGAGAGGGGATGGCTAACTCAGTGGCCTGATATATTCACCTAAATTTCACCTTCCTCTTGGGTTCTTTGTTGGCTTCCTGTTCTCTTGATCACATTAATGCTAGGTATCTATGATGCTTCCTTCTTAAACTTTTTGGCCCAAGCAGCAATTGGTTGGAATTTACTAATAAACTTTTTTACTAGAGAACGCAGGGACATACTACAAGATCCAAGGAATGTTAGGTGTCTGGCTTACAGAACTCTTCTGTGGCCACAGCCAACCTTGTTTCATAGGCTTTCAGATCCCATCCTATCCCACACTGGGCCCAGGGACCTAACCTCTTTTCTCCCTTAGTCCCTTGGCCCCTTGTTCTTCTATCTCTGTACCACGTTCCTTCCTTTGCTGAGGCTGAGTCCCAGATACTATCATGGGTGGTCTGGTACTTAACTCAGATCCTTCTTTCAGAGTTGAGGCCCTCATTCCCCAGCTGGTGGGGCTATTGCTTGCTGATACAGTTCATCTTACATTCTCTCCAGTCATTGCTGTTGGCTGAAGACACTGCCACACCCAAGGCTATGTCCTTTCCCCAGGGGTAGCTTTCGCCCATTGTTTAAAGGAGATGTAGAGATACAAAGGTTCTCTTTCCTTGACTCTGGATAATTCAGAAGGGCTACTGCAGCTCCAATGTGCCCCCACAGGATTGGCGGAGGCCTCTGTTGTGATTACATCATGGCTCAACTTCTCCCTCTGCCCAATCTGACCTTTACCTCCCCTGACTAGCGGTGTTCCTGAGAGCACTCTCCAATGAAAGTACTGCACAAATTTCTGTCTCAAAGCCTGTTTCTAGGGAAACCTGACCTAAGACATAGATACACATGTATTTTCTTTAAATTGTGGCTAGTACTCACCCTTCAGCTAGGAACCAGTTCAAAATTTCCTTATTTGATAGATTGCGCAACTGAGATTTAGAGAGATTGCTAAGGTCATGGAGCTATTAAACAGTAGCACCAGGTGTCTCGAACAAAATCTCATGTTCTTATCTACCCTGACATATTGCTTACATACTTTTATCAAAAATTTGTGGTTTTTTTCAAGCGTACAGAAAATAATTAAGTAGACACACATACCAGCCAGATTTGACAGATGTTATTTTGCCATCCCTGTCTCAAATTTTTTTTAAGAAATAAAATATTGCAGGTATAGCAAAAGCCTTATCCCTGATCCTTTCCCTTCCATTCTTTCTGGATTTTTTTTAAAAAAAGGACCTATGAGTCAAATAATAAATATGTATGTATGAATAAATTAAAGTGATATTCTTACTAATGAAGACTTTTTGCTGAGTTGGCTTACTTGCTAGAAGCAAAAAATGTAGCCATATTTTAAACTTAAATAAATGTATCTCTCTTAATAAATTTTGTATGTTCAGCATAACTCAAGAATGTTTTGCCAGACACCTCTCCTTATTCTCAAGTTTCACAACTACATTTAATTTGAGGGAGGAAGTCAGTTCCCATATGTTTCTAATTAATAGATACTTTACTACTCATCAGAATGTTGTTTTGTATAGGCAATTGATATCTGAATAAGCTTTTTCAGCTTTTATCTTTAGGTTGAAGAGGCAGAACTTGTCAGCAAGAAATAAAATTGAACTAAATACTTTATTTGGATGGTAAACATAAATATTACAAAGTTCCAGCTCATTCTGAACTTAGGAAAACGTGACCTTGTACTGCTTGCTCATGCATGTATTCTTGCTTTTCTCCTCATTTTTTTTCTCCCTCACCATTTTTTCTTCCTCTATTAAGAATTTGAATGTGGGGTGCAGCTTAGGATATTACTGGCTTTAGTTAAGGTAGCCTGATGTTGCCTTTGATGGCAATAATATGATTAGCACCAAAGACATCAAACATTCCAGGATGAAATTGCATTCATGGGGAGAAAGGCAGATAAGATTTGATAGTATCAAGCACAAAATAAATTAGCGTTTGTGTCCACATCCCATATGACCATGTCAGAAACTGACAGAGAGTCAAGAAGCTGTACAAACTAGACTGTATTGGGATGGGATTGGCAGGAATGGTGTCCTGGAATAACATCTGTCCACCACCCCTGAAGTACTGATGCTATCCATCTTACCAAGGACCCTGACTATTGAGCCAAAGACAGCAATAGAATTCTGGAGAGTCCTGTGGAGGGAGCTGCCACAAATTAGGGAGTAGAAGAAATGCTTTCGTGATGTAGAATTTCAAATCATTACCTGCTGACACATCCCAAGCATCAGTAACACTACCCAAACCAGTCATTAAAGATTTGAATTTGGTGTGGAGCGGTGGCTCTCACCTGTATTACCAGCACTTTGGGAGGCCGAGGTAGGCAGATCACAAGGTCAAGAGATCAAGAGCATCCTGGCCAACATGGCGAAATCCCGTCTCTACTGAAAATACAAAAATAAGCTGGGCATGGTGGTGCACCTGTAGTCCCAGCTACTCAGGAGGCTGAGGCAGGAGAATCGCTTGAACCCGGGAGGTAGAGGTTGCAGTGAGCCGAGATTGTGCCATTGCACCCCAGTCTGGTGACAGAATGAGACTCTGTCTCAAAAAAAAAAAGATTTGAATTTTAATATGTGATTTAACAGCAGCCAGGACATGTGACTCAACAGACAATATTTGCATGAGGTGTTGGTGTGACTGGGGTTTGGTGGTGATGGTTGTGCTGGGAACTAGTAGCCCTAGATTCAATCCTTTACTTAACAAATACTTGTGACATTTACTGTGGGCCAGGCAATTACCTGTCCCTGATCACATGGAGCTTAAAGTGATAAAGCAATTACAAGACAGCGAAGTGAGGACAGGCTTCTGTGGGAACTCATGGGAACAGGTACTTAATCTAACCTTGGGGATTAAGGGAAGTTTTCCCATAGGAGACACTTTGTAGGTAGAGTCTCAAAGGATGAGGAGTGATCCAGGAGAAGGAGATACAAATACAGGTGAGAAAGGATATTCTAAGGGGATAGCAAAGCAAGGGTAAAGGCCTGGAGGTGAGAGGGAACATGGACTATTTGGAAGATTTCAAGCAGAGCAGTTTCCTTTTGTACTCAGATAGTTGAGACTTATTTTTAAAAATAAAATATAAATAAAGTAGCAGAGAGGGGATAAGATAAACACCAGATTTTCTTTTTTTAAATTTTAAGTTCCAGGGTACATGTGCAGGATGTGCAGGTTTGTTACATTGGTAAACGTGTGCCATGGTGATTTGCTGCACATATCAACCCATCACCTAGGTATTAAGCCCAGCATGCATTAGCTATTTTACCTGATGCTCTCCCCTGCAGCACTCCCCCAGCACACCCCAGTGTGTGATGTTCCCCTCCCTGTGTCCATGTGTTCTCATTGTTCAGCTTCCACTATGAGTGAGAACATGCAGTGTTTGGTTTTCAGTTCCTGCAGTAGTTTTCTGAGGATAATGGCTTCCAGCTCCATCCATGTCCCTGAAAAGGACATGATCTCATGCCTTTTAGTGGCTGCATAGTATTCCAGTGTATATATGTACCACATTTTCTTTATCCAGTCTATCATTGATGGACATTTAGGTTGATTTCATGTCTTTGCTAGTGTGAATAGTGCTACAATAAACATACACGTGCATGTATCTTTATAATAGAAATGATTTATATTCCTTTAGGTATATACCCAGTCATAGGATTGCTGGGTCAAATCGTATTTATGCCTCCAGGTCTTTGAGGAATCACCACATTGTCTTCCACAACTGTTGAATTAATTTACACTCCCACCAACCATCAACCATGTAAAGAAATTCCTATCTCTCTGCAGCCCCACGAGCATCTGTTGTTTCTTGACTTTTTTTTTTTTTAATGTACTTTAGGTTCTGGGTTACATGTGCAGATTATGCAGGATTGTTGCATAGGTACATACATGGCAAGGTGGTGTGCTGCCTCCATCCCCCCATCACCTATACCTGGCATTTCTCTCCACATTATCCCTTCCTACCCTCCCCCCACTGTCCCTCCCCTAGCCCCCTCAATGGACTCCAGTGTGTGATGCTCCCCTCTCTGTGTCCACATGTTCTCATTGTTCAACACCTGCCTATGAGTGAGAACATGCGGTGTTGGATTTTCTGTTCTTGTGTCAGTTTGCTGAGAATGATGGTTTCCAGGTTCATCCGTGTCCCTACAAAGGACATGAACTCATCCTTTTTTATGGCTGCACAGTATTCCATGGTGTATATGTGCCACATTTTCCTTGTCCAGTCTGCCATCGATGAGCATTTGGGTTGGTTCCAGGTCTTTGCTATTGTAAACAGTGCTGCTATGAACATATGTGTGCATGTGTCTTTATAATAGAATGATTTATAATCCTTTGGGTATATACTCAGTAATGGGATTGCTGAGTCAAATAGGATTTCTATTTCTAGATCCTTGAGAAATTGCCACACTGTCTTCCACAATGGTTGAACTAATTTACACTCCCACCAACAGTGTAAGAGTGTTCCTATTTCTCCACATCCTCTCCAGCATCTGTTGCCTCCAGATTTTTTAATGAACGCCATTCTAACTGGCATGAGATGGTATCTCAATGTGGTTTTGATTTGCATTTCTCTAATGACCAGTGATGATGAGCATTTTTTCCTATGCTTGTTGGCCTCATATATGTCTTCTTTTGAAAAGTGTCTGTTCATATCCTTTGTCCACTTTTGAATGAGTTTGCTTGTTTTTTTCTTGTAAATCTGTTTTAGTTCTTTGTAGATTCTGGATAGTAGCCCTTTGTCAGATGGGTAGATTGCAAAAATTTTTTCCCATTCTATTGATTGCCGGTTCACTCTAATGATTGTTTCTTTTGCTGTGCAGAAGCTCTGGAGTTTAATTAGGTCTCATTTGTCTATTTTGGCTTTTGTTGCCAATACTTTTGGTGTTTCAGTCATGAAGTCCTTGCCTATGCCTATGTCCTGAATGGTTTTTCCTAGGTTTTCTTCTAGGGTTTTTATGGTGTTAGGTCTTATGTTTAAGTCCTTAATCCATCTGGAGTTGATTTTAGTGTAAGGTGTCAGGTAGGGGTCCAGTTTCTGCTTTCTGCACATTGCTAGCCAGTTTTCCCAACACCATTTATTAAACAGAGGATCCTTCCCCCATTGCTTGTTTTTGTCAAGTTTATCAAAGATCAGATAGTTGTAGATATGTCGTGTTGCCTCCAAGGCGTCTGTTCTGTTCCATTGGTCTATATCTCTATTTTGGTACCAGTACCATGCTGTTTTGATGACTGTAGCCTTGTAGTATAGTTTGAAGTCCAGTAGTGTGATGCCTCCCGCTTTGTTCCTTTTGCTTAGAATTGACTTGGCTATGCAGGCTCTCTTTTGGTTCCATATGAAGTTTAAGGTGGTTTTTTCCAGTTCTGTGAAGAAGGTCATTGGTAGC
>CAUYQU010095083.1:0-55770 GCA_963574635.1 Cheracebus regulus | reverse complement strand
TTTTCTAGGTTCTTAGTTTCTTTGCATTGGGTTAGCACATGTTCTTTTAGCTCTGAGAAGTTTGTTATTACCCACCTTCTGAAGCCTGTTTCTGTCAATTCATCAGATTCATTCTCCATCCATCTTTGATCTCTAGCTGGTGAGGAGTTGTGATCCCTTGGAGGAGGAGAGTCATTCTGGTTTTGGGTGTTTTCATCCTTTTCGCACTGGTTTCTTCCCATCTTAGTGACTTTATCTACCTATGGTCTTTGTAGTTGGTGACTTTTGGATGGGTTTCTGAGTGGATGTCCTTTTTGTTGATGATTAAGTTCTTTCTTTCTGTTTCTTAGTTTTCCTTCTAACAGTCAGGCCCCTCTGCCGCAGGACTGCTGGAGGTCCACTCCAGACCCTGCTTGCCTAGGGATCACCTACAGGGGCTGCAGAACAGCAAGGGTTGCTGCTGGTTTCTTCTGTTATCTTCGTCCCAGAAGGGTACCCGCCAGATGTCAGCCTGAGCTCTCCTTTATGAGGTGTCTCTGGGTACATGGGGGTCGGGGAGCTACTTGAGGAGACATTCTGTCCCTCATAGGAGCTCAAGTGCTGTGCTTGGAGCTCTGTTGTTCCCTGCAGAGCTGCTGGGCAGGTACTTTTAAGTCTGCTGCAGCTGAACTCACAACCGCCTCTTTTCCCAGGTGCTCTGTCCTAGGAAGGTCGGCTTTATTTATAAGTTCCTGTCATGATGCTGCCTTTTTTCATAGATGCCCTGCCCCGCACGGAGTAGTCTAGTCACAGTCTGCCAGCAGAGGTGTTGCTGAGCTGCTGGGGGATCTGCCCAGCTGCTGTGTGAACTGCCTCGGTAGTGGTGGTCGCCCTTCCCCCCACTGAGCTGGACTGTCCTGTTTCTAGCTGTGCTTGCTGCAAAACTCTCATTCCAGAGCGTTTCAGACTGCTTGTTTTGTGGGGGTGGTACTCGCCGAGCCAGATCACCTAGCTCCCTGTCTCTGCCCCCTCCCTTTCAGTTGAGTGGGTGGCTCTGTCTCCCAGGCATTCCAGGTGCCAGCTGAAACAGCTGTGTAGATTTGTGTGAGTTTCTGCGCACCAACCCGGCACCGGCTGAAACTGCCGTGCTGAAAACTTGTGATTTTCGGCCCCGGAATCTCCTGGTCTGTGGGCAGTGAAATCTGTTTGGAAATGCGGTGGGCACTCACCCTCTGTGCTGTTCTTGCCGGGACCTGCACTCCGGAGCTGTTCCTATTCGGCCATCTTGGATACTCCCTCCCAAATCTTTTATATCCAGGGTCTATTTCAATGTGATTTATAAGCCTCTGGGCATAGGCCCCACAATTGGCCTCATTTTATGTTTGAGATAAATGAGGCACAGAGATTTAAGTGGCTGGTCCATGCCAGGAGTAAGTGAGCAAAGAGCTAGTGTGGGAAGCCAAGAACAGATGCCTGCAAGAGACTGGGCATCTCCTGTGGGCTGGGCCACAGGGTCCCTGCACTGCCCTTCTACCTCCCACACCACCTGCCCCTCCCCAGCCCCTCCTCTCCACCCTGCTCCTCTGCTCTGAAAAAGAATGTCTGAAAAGATGAAGATGTGTCTACCAGTGAATGCAAAACCAGTTTTGGAAATATTTTCTAAGGTGAAACCTCCCCAGACTAAATACGCACCTTACACAGACTCTAAATGGAAACTTCAGAGAAAAGCATGATGTGGAATAAAAACAAAAGTGAAAGAAAAAGGAAAAAGTGTGTTTCTGCTGTTGAATTCTACCTAGGATACCATGACCCATGACTCTGTGGGGACACTGCAGTTCGAGTCTGTGCTCTCAGCTTCTCAAATTTTAAAATTTATTTGAAAATTGGCCTGCAGTAAGAGTCACTCTCAGGAATGTTACCAAGCATATGGAAGCGTGGCCAGCCCCGCGTCCAGGTGCAGGAGAGCCCTGCCCTGTCTCCGCCACGCTTCCCTCGTGCTGTGCCTTTGCAATCCCCTCCACTCCACCCGCTGGCAAATCACTGAAGGGTTTCCTGTTCCCAGTTTTGTCTTTTCCGGGTCATTCTGCAGCTGGGGGCATGCAACAGGCCACCTTTAGGTTCTGACTCACGTCACTTAGCGCGATGTATTGGAGATCCATCACATGTCGCATGCATCTCCTGTTTGTTCTGTTTGACGGCTGAGCGGCTTCCCGTTGTGGGACTGTTGGGCCTACAGCTGGAGAGAGGCATCGTGGGCTCTCAGGGCCCCTGGGCTGGGGACCCTAAGCTGGGCCAGAGTTTCATGCTGCCTCAGGTCTTGGACCCCTCCCCAAGCCTCCATGTCCCTCCTCATGGCAGTAGGGAGGTTTCAGGCTGGTCAGACGGTGGCATCTGGCCATGTCAGGATGCTCTGGAAGATGCCTGGGTCCTGAGCAGACACAGTCCAGCCAGCTCTCAGATGCGGCTTCAAACCTGTGGAACCTTTTCCCAAACACACACAGACACCTTGGCTCAGACAGGCAGGGCCAGCGAGGAACTGGACAGTTAACAGATGGCTTTACGGCAGAGGGAGACAGTTCCTGCCCCAGCTTGTAATGTCTCCGGCTGTGTGATCCTGCGTGTGGGCCCCCAGTTATGCCATCTGTAAAACGGGACAAGAATAGCACCTCCTTGGTGGGCCTGAGGACCAAGTGAGACGAGGGGTGAGGATGGCACACCTGGTATTGGTGCCTGATCAATGTCGGCTGCAACGATCACTAGCTGATCACTCCAGGGCCTGGCCTGAGATTCCCTGGCAGTTTCAAGGTGCTGGAGATCTGGGGATGTGCAGCAGAAGTAGGGGTGGCGCTAGTTCTCTGGGTCATGAAGACGAGCCAGCCACAGCCCTTCTGGGACCTCCCCTGGCCTGAGAGCCCCTTCCCTCCAGGGCACGTGAAGTAGGTGGTGCTGTGGGAACCTGGTTTGCTCTTCCTGGTGCCCGGTGGGGGAGATGGCTGCTGTGAAAAGGCAAAATGCACCCCAAGCCCCAAATCTGAAAATCTGCAGACTTTCACCTCTGGGTTTCGACTGGTGGGTACCAGCCTGCCTGTGGGTGAGGCGTGGCAGGCGCCTTTCTAGCTTCTGTGGCTCTGGTGGGAGAAGTGGGTCACCAGGCAGGGGATATGTTTGTTCCCCTGAGCACGACAGGTCTCTACATGCCCCAGGCCTGAGGGATGGGGCCTGCAAGATCTGGGTCAATTCCAGAGTTGTTCTGCAGAGGCCGAGCCTACACCGAGCTCAGTCTATTTGAGAGTTATTCTGCTGAGCCTGAGTCTGCACCTATCTTAGTTGATTCAAGGGTTATTCTGCAGAGGCTGAGCCCACACCAATCTCAGTTGATTCAAGGGTTATTCTGTTGAGGCTGAGTCCTCACTGATCTCAGTTGATTTGAGGGCTATTCTGCTGAGCCTGAGTCCACATCAATCTCAGTAGATTCCAGGGTTATTCTGCCGAGCCTGAGTCACACCAATCTCCGTTGATTAGAGGGTTATTCTGCCGAGCCTGAGTCCACACTGATCTCTGTTGACTTGAGGGTTATTCTGCTGAGGCTGAGCCCACACTGACCTCAGTTGATTCGAGAGTTATTCTGCCGAGACTGAATCTGCATCGATCTTAGTCAATTTGAGGGTTATTCTGCTGAGACTGACTCCACACTGACCTCAACTGATTCGATGATTATTCTGCTGAGCCTGTCTGTACCCAGGAAAAAGCAGCACAAGTCCCAGTAGGATCTATGTCCTGTGCTTTTCTCAAAGAGGGTTTTGAGGGCTTCAGTATTTAAAGAAGAAAGAGTAGGTAGGAGCAGAAGGAGGAAAGGAAAAAAAAGCAAGGGCTGGGTGGGCAATGAGACAGTGTCTACATCCTTGCGAGGCTCTGCTCAGCACTCAGTGGATCTGCGTTTCACAGAAGTCAGGGTAGGTGTGTGAACCCCCGCTCCTGTGTGGCCACAGGAGGGAGACAGCACCGTGCAACTCAGTCCCCAAGCTCCACTTCCCTTTGGCATAGTGGGTCTGGGGTCCTGAGATTTTATCTTCCTTTCACAGGCCTCTCAAAGGCCTCAGTGCCACTGATGACTGGCTGTGGGGGGCAGGAGGCACAGGCGACGGGGAGATTTTAGCCCTGAACGTGGCCCTTGCGGGCAGCGCTTGCTAACATCCTAAGAATCAGCATTCTGTGACCACGCTTCGGGAAACTCCACTCTTACTGTGTAGACAGAGGCCTGACAAGGAGAGGGTGTAGCCGGACAGGAGACCCCGATGGCTTGGGGAGGGGACATGGCACAAACTCAGCAGAGGGTGGCTGCCTGCCAAGCTGACACATGACAGAAAGTCAGTGAATGTGCCCGGCTGTGCCCACCTGGCTGCCATCAGCACTTCCTCTGCTGCCTTCTAATTCCTCCCCAACCCGCCTGCCAGACAGGGCCTTCCTGCTGGGGAAGACAGCTGTCAAGCAGCTGAGCCCTGGGGGAGTCAGTCACCTGCAGCCTTCTCGGGAGCATCCCCAGCTAGAGGAAGAACCCGAAGGGGATGATTCTTCACCTCAGGAAGCAGTTCCTAGGGTGGCGACCCCCGGGTCCTCTTGGGGCTCTCCGTCCATGCCCCACAGACTAGTCTGTGCTGCACGCTTGGATCCAGTGGCTCCTCTCCGAAGAACAGAAGAGGCTTCTGTGGCCTGCAGAGGGCTTTGTGGGCCTGCAGAGGGGTTCCGTGGGCCTGTAGAGGGCTCTGTGGGCCTGCAGAGGGGTTCCGTGGGCCTGCAGAGGGGTTCCATGGGCCTGTAGAGGGCTCTATGGGCCTGCAGAGGGCTCTGTGGGCCTGTAGAGGGGTTGTGTGGGCCTGCAGAGGACCTGGCCCAGTGCCATGAGGTCCATGCAGTTCTAGGATGCTGGTGCTTCCCCGCAGCTCGCTGTGCTGTTCACCTTCTGTGGCCGTGATGCTCTGCACAGATAGGGTGAGGCAGGCGCAAGACAGCTGAGGCCACCAGCCCTGTTATGGGTTGGGCAGGCAGGAAGCCACCTTCCCTGGAGTCCTTGGGGTTCAGGATTTCCCCATCACACCCAGCCAGGATTCTTCCTTCTTTCTGGCCCTTTCTGGTCTATGTTGGGCTGATGAAGGTGGCAGGGCTGTGTTGCTCCAGCCGCAGAAATGGCACTCCAAGTGCAGGGCTGGTGAGCCACGCTGCTCTCCCAGGGCTGGGGGGTGCCCTGGTGCTCCCTGTGAAGGCCACAGAATCCGAGCTGTGGAAGTCAGAGAGGCCTCCCTGGAATCACAAGCAGGAGGTGAGCCGAGGCTCACTGCTCCCTGGCGAAGGCCCCAGCCAGCCCTGGGCTCACGGCTTGTCCCTCTCTTCTGCCCACATGTCACCTCCAGTCTCTGTCACCTTCCCATGAGCAATGTTGCCAGCAAAGCGGCTGACAGTTCACCTTGTGGTTTCTACGGGCCAGAGCTACAACGCTAGCTCGAGGTCAAACGCATCCAGAGAAAAGGAGAAAGGATTTGTCACATCTTCCCTCACCATGCCCAGTCCTGCACACACAGATCTGACTTTGCCACTGGGGGTGCGACTGTGCTAATGCTCCACTCTGAAAATTCATAATTAGAGGGGAAGTGAAATGTGTATTTTGCTTCTTCTCTAAGAACTACCTTTCAGGTGAAAAAATAGCCTCTCTTGGAGAAGAAAGCTTATACGGTTAGGGTTGGAATGCTGTGACATATTAATTTACTTTCAAACACATCAGCCAAAATAAAATGATTTAGTAAATGTAGCAAAATGTTAATGAAATCTAGGTGATGGGTGTACGGAAGTTCATTTTACTAATATTTCTGCTTGTCTGTATGTTTGAATATTTCATAAAGTAAAAACGATGGAGACATTTATAAGATTTTTCAGCAGAACTGGTCTTCACCAGTTTGCTTGGAAAAAGAGTTATTAAGAAAAGGAAGAAGATGACTTTGGGGTGTTGGGAAAAGACACTGATCCTGGAGAGCCTGCTTTCCTCCCCTGTGGCTTCCTGATGTCTATAGCTCCTCTCTTCCTCAGGAGAAGTTTGGGAGATGTGCCCATCACTGTCATGCAGTATCTCCTCTGGCTAAGAATGGCCATGTGACTAAACTCTGCCCAATAAGATGTGAACAGGTGTTCTGGGAAGGTCTCTTAATAAAGGAGGGGCAAACTATTCTTCCCAATTTTAGATTTTCTACTGCCTGTAAAAGTCTTGTAATGGCTGGTGTTCTAGCAGCCATTTTGGACCACGAGGGGCCCTAGAAGCTGAAAGGTGTGCACAGCAGAGCAGAAGGGGCCAGGGTTTCTGCTGATTGTGCAGCTGTGACATCAACCCCAACTGCCCACCTCAGGACTCCTCTCACTTGAGAGAATAAAGTTCTTGAGTATTGAGGACTTCTGTGGTCAAGTCTCTGCTCCCGGCTGCTGAAGATATTTCTAAATGATTCAACCCAAAATTAAACCGGCTTTTCCTTATGGGTTGGCATAGCCTATCCAGCTTTAAGCTCGCCTTTCTGTTACCCTCTTTTCTCTAACGATGTCCGATGTGCTCTTGCACTTTTCTTCTTAGTCCTATTCAGAATTGCTCTGGGACAATGGCTGCAAACTTCTTCATACTACATTGTAAATGAACGCTAATTGCTATTATATAATTTACAATCTGCCCTTCTGGGGGAGTATGAATTATAAGTATAGAAAAAGACTTAGGTTAGAAGACTGAATCACCACTACTATAATGAAAGGACTAGGACTTTATAAGTCAATTTGAAAATTTAGATTAAATGGACACTTTTCTAGAAAAACATATCTGACCAAAACCATCAGAAGAAATTGAACCAGTAGTTACAAAGCGATCTCTCTCCAAAACAAGAAGCACAACCAAAAAGACAAAATCTACAGCTACTCAATGGCTTCATGGCGCAGTGTGACCAAATTCCACAGATGTTATTACAGCATCACATGACCCATCTCTGGGACAGAGAACAAAGGGACACTTCCCAGCACATCTCTTGAGATTAGTCTGTAACCTTAATAGCAACACCCAGATGAGGACGCTATGGGAAAGGAAAGCCATAAGCCTAAATCACCCAGAAAAGTACACGAAAAACTTTAAATATCAGCAAAACAAATTCTTCAATATGCTACAAAAGATTACCTCACCACTCCGTGGGCTCTATCTCAGGAATGCAAAGATGGTTTAACATTGGGAATTACAGTAGTGAAACTCACCCATTACTAGATTAAGGGGCAGGGGCAAATATATAGATGTTAGAAAGGGAACAGGAGGGTATTTTGGGGGACTCTGCTAAGCCCCTGAAGGTCACATGGCTGGTCCTTGTGAAGGTTGTGTCTGACTCCAGCAGGTTGGGTTACCTGCCTCTGCCCTTGGATATTAGGGGTACAATAACTTTACACCAAGTGTCACTCCTGTTTGGTCCCAGGGAGTGTGCAGGTGGCAGAACTTGGGGTGCCTGGCAGGGTGCAAGAAGAGTACACACCTTCACCACGGTGACCATGCCCTCGTTGGTGACGGGGTCTGTGCGGACGCTGAAGTGGCCAGAGGGATCCCCACTGATGATGCGGTAGACGGCATTCCAGTTTGGCGAGTGCGGCTGATCTCGGTCCATCACGGTGAGGTTTGCGACCACGGTCTCCACACGGTTTTCAGGGACCTCCCCTGCAAACTGCAAAATGGAAGGAAAAACTGTTCCAAGCCTGTGTTAAGTGTAAATATGCACAGAGAAGTACACGTGGCACATGTGTACAGCCAGTGAACGTTCACAAACAGAACACACCGTGCAAGCAGTGCCCAGATCAGGACTCAGAGATGACAGGCTGCTCGGGGGCGCACAGGAGCCCACACCTCATACGTAGCACAGCCATGCGGGCCCACGGAGGCAGGTGTTCAGGCCTCCGGCAGGTGCGTCACTCCACGGCCATGGCAGAGGGCCACTGACAGAGCAGCTTCAACAATGGGTGCTTATTTTCATTCCCAGTCCCCACCCCAGACCCCTTCCAGGTCCCAAAGTTTCCACCTGTCCTGGCTTGATGGTGGCCCCAAAGATGTGGCCCCATCTCAGTCCTTGGAGATGTCACCTTACAGAGAGAAGAGGTGATGGAGGTAAGGGTTCTGAGATGGGAGGTTTTTCTGGATTATCCAGGTGGGAGCTGAATGCCACCACATGCATCTTTAGAAGAGGGAGGCAGAGGGGATTTCACAAAGAAGAAAAGACATGACACATTCAGAGGGGAAGGCCATGGGAGATGGGGCAGAGAATGGAGAGGTGCAGCTACAATCCCAGGAAACCGGGGCGGACCCAGAACCCGGAAGAGGCAGGGAGGGTTCTCCCTGGAGTCTTTAGAGGGAGCAAGACCCTGCTGATTTCAGACTGACAGACTGACGGAATAAATTCCCGGTGATTTCAGACTGACAGAATAAATTCCCGGTGATTGCAGACTGACGGAATGAATTCCCGGTGATTTCAGACTGACAGAATGAATTCCCGGTGATTTCAGACTGACGGAATGAACTCCCGGTGATTTCAGACAGACGGAATGAATTCCTGGTGATTTTAGACTGACGGAATAAATCCCTGCTGTTTCAAGCCCCGAGTTTGTGGCCATTTGCTGTAGGAACCTCATAAGCTCACACTGACTTCTGGTGTCACAGATGAGTTCACCTGGGTTTGTCCTTTACACGGATGGAATCTTCCAGCACTTGTGTCTGGCTTCTTCTGCCCAGCACTGTGGATCTGGGATTCCTTTGTGTTGCTGTGTGCAGCTGAGATGGCTGAACAGTGCTGTGTGATATGACAGTCCTGTAATCACAAACCCTTCCTCCCAGGACAGGCACTGGGGTGTCACAGGTGGGAAGCCCTGTGTCTTGCCATGTGGCACTGTTAGGGGCTGAATGGCATGTCCTAAAATTTCTATGTTTGAAGCCCTAGGCCCCCAAGACCTCAGAGTGTGACTGTATCTGGAGATGGTGATCTAAAGAGGTGATCAGGTTAAAACAAGGCTGGAAGGGTGTCTGGGATCTCACCCAGGCCACCTTCACACCTGCCCTCAGCCAGGAGTAGGGAGGAGCCCTAGGGTGCAGCAAACAGAAACTGGCACCGTGGTGGCCTGAACCCAGGAGCCTGACCCTCCAGGGCTGCTGATGGCTGGGCCCATCAGGGTGGGGCTCTATCCTTCCCCAGCCTCCCGTGGTCAGGACCCTGCAGCTTGGCCTGGCCCTCTGGCTGCCTGAGACGCACAGCTGTCCCTTCAGTAAGAAAGAGTCTTCCCAGAGTGCCCTTCCCAAGCTGACTTGTGCCAACGCTCTGTTGGCCAGGGCAATGTCCCCCAGTCACCATGAGCCCAAAGAACAGAGCCTTGTAAGGTGGGAAATGGAGAAGAGGTGGGAAAGGGGTGTCAGGCAGCCAGCAGACTGCATCTGCCACAGGTGGGTCCTGCACAGACAGAGCAGCGCGCAGAGGCCCCGAGGTGCCAAGTCTGTGCCCGAGTCTCAGAGCCGGTGTGAGCAGAGGCCATGAGACAGCGCAGACTCACCCAACCCACCAGCGCCCCTTCCGCGCGCATCTGTCGTGAGCGTGGAGGCCCCGTCAGACCTGTGGACAATGACGTCGGGTGTACAGGGTCCGGGGCCATACAGATGGCAGCTGTCCCTGCTGGTCCAAGGCCTGGCCTCTCGTCAGTGAATGAAGGAGTGAGTGATAGCCTTCATATAAATGCACAGAAATGAACTATGCTGGTCCCCTTTCCCAGGCAGGAGCCGTATCAGCGTTCTAAAAAGGACAGAGACACAGCAGCAGAATTCAGACCCACATCATCGGGGCTCCCCTGTCAAGGATGGAAAAATATGCCAGTTTAGTCCCAGACAAGCGCTGCATCCTTTCTCTGTATTACAAAGGCTCAGAGAAAGTCCTTTAATCAGCCTCCTCGACCTGGGACTTGAAGCTCGGCTGAAAACCCCGCAGCCTGGCCCAGCTCCGGGTCTGGTACGAGCGGCCCCGCCTGTCTGCAGGTGCAAGCATCCACATCCCGAACAATCACCTTGTTAGGAAGAAAAATTGTGGATTTATCCAAAGTGGGATCTCAGCCACGTCTGCGGAGCTGGGGCCCCTCCTCACACGACGGCCACACTCAGCCACGACCACACTCAGCCATAGAAGAGCTCATCTCAGGATCGGGAGGAAGTGTCTCTGTTAAACTCCAGAGTGGACAGCTGCCGCCTCCACCGCTCCCGACAGCCAGCGTGGGGTGGAGTCCCCTTGCTGTCTCTGCTCCTGAGCCAGGTGGCTGGAGCCCGGAAGCTGCCGCTGGGAACCTGGGGAGGCCTGGAGAGGCTAACCTCCCCCTAGAGGAGGGAGCTTCAGGACTCACTCCATCTTCCTTTCATCACACATTTTTGAGCTGCCCAGGGGTCAGACAGTCCCCCAGCAGGACAGGGACACACTGCATCGCACAGCATTATGGCATGGGGGGACAGTGCCTCCTGGGGGGATGGGAGGGGCTATGCAGGCCATGGCTGGGGAGCCAAGGTGTGCCTTCTAGGGGTGAACATGCCTGGGAGTGGGGTGCAGTGGGCTGCCTGCCTGGTCTCGGCCCTGCGGTCCTCGGGTGTGAGAGAGGACAGCCCTTGCTTAGGCTGCGGCCGTGCGGGGTGCTGTGCAACCAGGCCCCAGGCAGAGGACTGCTGCAGGGGACACTCAAGGCAGCTTCGCTAAGGCCTGTGAGCAAGTTCCAGGAGGGCGGGGGACCGAGCGGGAGGGGCAACCCTCCTCCACCAGGGCTGCGCTGCAGTGGACCTAGGGGCTGACCTGGTGCCCGGGGGACCCGGGAGTGGGACAGAGCTGTGAGGTGGAGGTGACCATCCCTCCTGGTGTCCTCAGGGGAGGCAGTAGCTGAGCCATGTTACACACTCCCTGCTGGGACCATCTCCAGGCAGAGGTGGTAGTGGGAGGGCCTCAGGGCGGGGGGAGCTTTGCAGGCCTGGGGCGGGGAGGAGGGTGTCCCACCCCATCAGTGCAGTGAGGCAGGCAGGTGAGCCTGGGAGTGGCTGGTGGAGGACTCAAGGCCAGTGAGCTCCCTGACCCCGGGATCTAAGTTTGCAAAATGTGCTGGGTGCTGGGACTCTGAGCCCTCTCCAGTGATGCCCTGAACCCACAGCCGCCGCTCTGGCCCCTCACACCGCTGGCCTCTGACACCTGGCCCAAGGCCACTCCTTTTGCTGGGGACACTGCCTTGCCCCCAAAGCAGCCTGCCTGAATCTTGGGGTTGCTTCTCAGAATTTCCTCGAATGAAAATCTGCTGGCCTCCCCCAGGAGCTGTGTGGTAGGCCTTTAGGATTCTGAGGGAGCTTTGACCAGGATCACCCCACTCTGGTGCTGTGGCCATGTCACCCCCAAGTTTCCTTAAGGGCTTGGTGGGATGAAGAGCTCTGGGCAGCTTGGTCTAGTGTGGCATTGGCCCGAAGCCTATTTTTATAAATAAAGTTTTATTGACACCCAGCCACACCCCCTTCATTTACATATCACCTGTGTGGTATTGAATCAGGGCAGTATACTCTTCATATAAACTTCATGCTGGCAGAAGGTGGGGCCAGCACCCTTGCAGGCGGTGGGGGCGAGGCTCCGTGCCTGGTGGTGGGGTCAGGAGGACGCTATCCTGGTGGGGCAGCCATGCCTGGTGCTCCTGGGCCCTTGCGTTTCGTGGCCCCTCACATCCTCCGGAGAGTCTGCCTCTGCTTACATGACCAGGTGGGTCCTGGTGTCGCCTGCTGTTTTAGCAAGGACCTGTCTGACCCCTCCTCACTTGCTCCCATCCTTCTGAGGAGGGACGTGGTGGGCTCTGTGTCCGTTCCCGTGCAGACTTCTGAGTGAAGTTTATATGAAGAGTCTATTGTAACTCATGCAAGTTTAATAAAGGTTCACAAAGAAGGCCTTAGCTGATAAATCTGGTTTAGGATTTTCTTATTAACCTTATCCCAGCCATAATGACTTTTAAATTTAATTTTTTCAGATTTTGCAACACAAGAAAAGCCTCTCAGGCCTCTTGGGATGAAAAGGCAGGTATCTGGGAAAGGAAGAATTTTAAGAGCATCGGCGTGGAATTTCTTGCCGGGACTGTAATCTAGAATTCAACTGTGCACCCATCCAGAGGGGCAAAAGGATTTTGTTTTCCAACGAGGGCCGTCCAGCACGATCCCAGCACCGAGGCAGAGACAGTGATGTTCCCGGGGGAAGGCTCCATTCACACAGAGGAGGATTTGGGCAGGAACCCTGCAGCACAGCTGGTGTTTCAGGAAAAACCCACCCAGCTGTTTCCTTATGATGTCAGCGGGTGGTCAGGTCCGAGGGGTCAGGCCCCATCCACACAATGTCCAGTGAGGCCCCCATGACAGCTCCTGCCAGCTCAGCGTGGGTAGGGGTATGGGCCCTGCAGCCCACACTCAGGACTGGCTGCTGTACCCTGTTGGGGCCAGACCATAGGATGCCTGCTTGGGAGAAGTCCCAGGTGCGGTCACTCAGATGCCTTCAAAGCCATATTTGCAAGAGCAGAAATGCAAAACAGCTGGCAGCAGGCAGGAGCAGAGAGGAGAAGCTTTCGGGCCCTTGCGAGGAGACAGGCCTGTCCCAGAGAGGGGGCTCCTTGGGCTCATGCTGGTGACAACCCTAGGGACACAGAATGGCAGCATTTTGGGAGCAGGGCAGAGGGGATTATAGTATTGTTCCCGTTTTGCAGGTGATGAAACTGAGGCTCTAGGAGGCAACCTGCCCAAGGCCACTGTGGTGGGAAGAGAGGCTGGGGCCACTGTGGTGGGGAAGGGAAGCTGGGGCCACTGTGGTGGGGAAGGGAGGCTGGGCCACTGTGGTAGAGAAGGGAGGCTGGGCCACTGTGGTGGGAAGGGAGGCTGGGGCTGCACTGGGTCCCCGGGGTCCACTGGGTCCCCCTCTTGGCCCCACACCCTGCTTATCTTGTGAGGTCACCTTCATGGTTTTTGTTTGGAACAGGGCATTATACACCCGTGAATGCATAACAATTGCTCATGGTAGAAAACTTGGAAAACCCAAAATCCACAGAAATCAAATAAGTACATTTACACATTTTTTTTTTCTTTTTGAGACGGATTCTCTTCTGTCACCCAGGCTGGAGTGGAATGGCACAATCTAGCTCACTCCAACTTCATCTCCCGTGTTCAAGTGATTCTCCTGCCTCAGCCTTGCGAGTAGCTGGGACTACAGGTACTCAGCACCAAGCCTGGCTAATTTTTCTATTTTTGTACAGACAGGGTTTCACCATATTGGCCAGGCTGGTCTTGAACTCTTGACCTCAGGTGATCTGCCTGTCTCGGCTTCCCAAAGTGCTGGGATTACAGGCGTGAGCCACCGCGCCCAGGCTTACAGATTTTAAATATGTCGACTAACCTCCAAGGGGCAGGGGCTGTGACTGTTTTGGTTTTCACTGTCGCTGTCCTGGTGTAGGGAGTGCCCAGTGGGTGGTGAAATGAATGAATGAATATGCAAACATAGTGAATAAGCTTGGCATGTGGCATGGGAAGTTTTGTAAGACATTTACTTTTTAATCCAATGCTAAGACTGTGACTGTTTTTTTGAGAAGGGGTCTTGCTCTGTTGCCCAGGCTGGAGTGTAGTGGCATGATCACAACTCACTGCAGCCTCGAACTCCTGGGCTCAAGTGATCCTCCCACCTTGGCCTCCCAAATAGCTGGAACTACAGACCTGTGCCGCCTCTGCCGTGTGTGAGATTTTTAATCAGCTCTCCGAGACAGGTGGGTGATGTCTGCAATGCTAGAATCTTCCTCCTTCAAATATTCCCAAAACGACAGCACTGTAGCCTCTCTGCCATGGGTGAAATCAGGGCTCGACAAGAGGCCTGTGGCCTGAGTCTGTCCCTCGCTTGTTTTTATAAAGTTTTATTGGGATGTGGCGACACTCACTTGCATGTGTTTTGTCTGTGGCTTTTTGTCCTGCAATGGCGGAGGTGTGGAGTTGCCACGGAGACCTCCTGGCACCCGAAGTGGAAACGTTTACTCTCCCAACCTTCAAGAAAAGGTGTGCTCGCCCCTCTGTCAATGGCCGCTCATTTGCCTGCAAATCCCCGGGAAAGTGGGGCCTGTGTGCCGTCTGTGGATCAGTCCTTGCACTCCCGAAATGAGCCCAGGAGTGGTTCTGCTGGGCGGTGGCCACATGCCCCAGGGCATGGCTGGCATTTAGGGTACTGCCCATAGCCCAAGGGTCTCTGTGGCTGCTGAAGGGCAGAGTGAGGCTGTTCCTCCTTGAATGGAGGCCCCCGGGGTCCTGGTTCCAGAGGCCCTGGGCTGGACTTTTTCTGTTTCTCTATTGCTCATCCATTTGTGCTGCCTGACCTGCTCTGAAAACGGCCGTCTGTGAAGCATCAATGCCTGTCAGGGAACTGCCTTTCATGATTTTGGAACTCCAAGGACTGAGCACGTCATGGTTTGAATTTCCATCAGCTGCCGGAAGCCAGAAGGTGCCCTTGGCTCCAGGCTGGTCCTCAGGGGTGACACGCAGGACTGCATCTTGGTGACTCGCTGCTGTACTTAATTTCTGTCCATCCCTCCCACGTCCTGTTTCCTGGCACCTAGACTAGTGGCGGTGACTCAATATCCCATAAAAATGAGCCATAGCCGACCGCAAACTTTGCTTCCACCTCTGATGGACAGCAGTGCCACTGAGGCCCGGCTTTGTCCCCTGGAAGGCTCAGGACCTCATTTGCCTCTTCCCACAGAGCAGATCTGAATGAGCAGAAATAGGGCTCTGCCGCCACCTTGTCACCCCAGCCCCGGGGGCCGGCACAGCATCGATGCTTTCACTGGGGTGCTGCTTGCCCGGAAGCGTCCGGCTGGTCCCGAGGCCTTGACACTCCAGCCAGCGGGTGCTGGGCTCTGCTTCTCTCGGCATGAGCCCGGTGTGGACAAGGGCATCGAATGGTAGGGAGGCACCCAAGCCTGGTGCTCTTGCCCAGCTGGAGCTCCGCGGACCCATCTCTGTCACTAGCACATGTGAGCGCCGTCCCCGACGCTCCTATCGGCCTGGGTGTAGTCTGCTGTACCCCCCATGGGGCTGGGAGCCACCTAGGGACCCAGCCAGCCACAGTTCCTCCATTCTGTGATTGCTTGCACTGGAAAACTGACAGTGTAAACCTATAAACTGCAGCTCCTTTGGATATTACAATGTATTTGCTTTTTGTAATTTAGTTTCCTATCCAGTAAAACAATGACAATTTTTGCAAGTTTCTGAGTTCAGAAATCAGAATGGTTGGATCCGAGGCTCTTGTGACCAGAAAGAAGCTGCAGGTGGTTCTTTCCTCCTCCTCCCTTTATAGACAAGAGCTTCAGGGGTGGGAGGAGCCGGCAGTTCCCACCTGCCTGAGGGAAAAGACCGGCCACCGAGCGAAAAACTAACTTGAAACCCCCTTTCCCCGGCTTTTGGGTCCACAGACCAGGCTGGCTTGCTCCCTTCCCAGAAAGGACAAAGAGGTTCACCATCTTCTTGCCCCAGCTCAGAGCACGGCTTCAGCAGCTCCTGTCAAAGGCCTGTCCATGCCAGGGTGAAGAATACAATGCTACCAATCGTTACTATTAATCAGACAGCAGCTACAAGGGCCACAGTCTTGCTGTTCTACTCCTTGGGTCCTTCTTTGAGTCAGGTACGCTGCCAAGGGACTGATACCTGGGAACGTTCAGTCCTCACACACCCATCAGGCAGAGGAACAGATCTGGAAACATGAGGCACAGAAGGCTCTGGAACTTGCCCAAGGTCAGCAGCTGGTCAGTTGTGGAGCCAGGCTTGAAGCTGCAGAATCTGGCTCAGGGCCCACCCCCGGCCCTGCCTCTCCCGTGCAGCTTGGGCAGGTGGGGTCCAGGGAGGCCTGAGATTCTGGTGGGAGAGCTGTGGCTGGGAGGATGGAAGTCTTGACCCCTAGGCCGAGAGACTTCCGGTGCCTGTGTGTCCCTGCCTTGTCCTTCCTGGTCCGCAGCTCCTCCACGTCTCTGGGCCTATGCCCTATTGGTTCTGCTCCAGGGTGGGCCCAGACTTGGGCTCCCAGGAGTGCCCTCTCCGCAGCTGTCTCTGGGAAGCCGTCGCTGGTGGGAGAAGCAAGGAGGCCAGAGGTGATTTGATTAGGGGGCGGGGGTGGTTAGGAGGGAGCTCCTGGTCCCTGTGGCCGCCACCTCCGTGCTCAGAAAAGCTGGCTCTGATTAATTATTTATGGCCGAGGCTTGCACTGCGCACCCAGGCATAATTCAGGGCACAGAGTCCATTCTAATTTTAAGATGCCAAATGCCTATGCTCAGGAACTCATGCTGAATCGTAATTTCTCCCTTCTGCAGAAGTCAGGGACTCACAGGGCTTGGCCAGAGGCAGCACGCCGCCAGGCTGGAGGGGCCGGGGATCTGTGGGTGAGAGCTGCCTGGGGCCAGCCCAGCCAGTCCCCTGGAAGGTGTTGATGCTGGCCAGGAGGCCACCTACCCTGCAGAGCTGGGGCTGCCCTTCCACCTGGCCAGGAGGGTCACTCCCGAGGAAGGACTGCAGGTGCATCCTTGGGCAGCTTGGGGCAGGAGCTTCCAGAGGGATCTCAAAAACGTGGGGGCCACAGAGCCACAGATCCCAAGGCTTCTGAATTCAGCTGACACCCCTGCCTCTGGCAAAACCCCCACTTTTTTTTTGATGGAGTTTCGCTCTGTCGCCCAGGCTGGAGTGCAGTGGCATGATCTTGGCTCACTGCAATCTCTGCCTTCTGGGTTCAAGTGATTCTCTTGCCTCAGCCTCCTGAGTAGCTGGGATTACCAGGCACCCATCACCACATCCAGCTAATTTTTGTATTTTTAGTAGAGATGGGGTTTCACCAAGTTGGCCAGGCTGGTCTCGAACTCCTGACCTTGTGATCCGCCCACCTTGGCCTCCCAAAGTGTTGGGATTACAGGCGTGAGCCATAAAGCCCTGCCTGGCAAAGCCATTTTTAACTCCGTTGAGAGAACAATCTGTATTTCCACATCAGCTGTGATAACTAGACACTGGCCAGCCAGGCACGTCCAGAGTGCTGGGCATCCGCTCATCCTGCCCTCACAGACCCTGCGGGGAACCACCACTGCTCCCTTCCCTCTTCATTTAACAAATATGTAGCCCAGTTTTATTCACCCTTGCCTTGGGATGGGGAATTGATCCTTCACAAAAAACACACAGTAAAAACAAAATGTATCTTATCATGTGTGCATTTTAAACCACAACAAATGGTATATCTTGATCATTTCCACCTCCCTCTTCTTTTAACAGCTAGGGAAACTGGACTGAGAAGGTTTTGGTGATGTTGCTGCAAGCCCCTCGCCTGTGAAAGGCCGAGACAGGTCAGGATGCCAGGTCCGTTAAAGCTGGAGCCTCATCTCTCACTGCCCAGCTCTGTGCCCCTGGGATGGGGGTCTGGGGTACCACCATGGCATTTTTAGCACAAATTTATGTCACTGAAGTTACACTTTCACACAGATCAGTAGTGCTCCCGATGACACCTGGAGACCGGATTAATTCTAGGTGGAAAGCGGGATGAAATTCTGCTGCTCAGAGAGGTTGGACTCTCCGCCCTTGGCTACACAGCTGGCAGGGACCAAGAGGGGGGTCAGCGCTGGGCTTCCTGACTCCAGGGGACCCTCTCTGTGGGTGTGTGCGTGGGCGGGGAGGGGTGGGCTGGAGGAAGGCCTGCGATGCCAGGTCTCCAGGGTCACTCTGTGCTGGTTGAGACTGTCCCTGAGACTTTCACTCCAGGACCCGTGGGTGTGTAATAGGAGGCCTCGGGGCAGGGTCTGAAGCTTGCGTCCTCTGTGGCCACCAGCTCCTAGCTCACTTGAGAGAGTGCTGAGGGCAGGGGGTCCCCACTCAGCCTCACGTGGGCAGTGCAGCCTGCTCAGAGCCAGTGAAGGGAAAATAACTTTTAATTAACATTTAGGACTCAGAATTGGATCACGCAAATCCCCTGGGTCTCTGTAGCTTCTGCTGATTGTTTTTGATTAGGCTCAGTAAAAATAGCCTGGTGGCATGTAGGGCAGCGTGGCCGGCCTTCACCATCCTGCTGGCCCCTCTGCCCACTCCATCCCACGGCGAGGCATGGACAGTGTCCTGGGGCTCCTGCCCGCACCCGTCTCCAGGAGGACACGCCAAGGGCCATCCTAACCCTGAGTATCTACAGACACCCCTTCCCCATGACCATGCGACCCTGTCACCTGGAAGAGCCACAGCAGGGTGGACGGATAGCCTGCCTGCCAGGGTCATCCGTCCATCATCCACCCACTAGCCTGTCACCCCACCGGCCTGACCAGTGCAGTGGACTGCAGATCGCACCCCGGCCTCTGTTAGACTGGGAAGTGCTGTGGACGCTGGCTGAGAACTAGACATATCTGCATCATCCTGAAGAGACGCCATTGTCCTGCCCATGATCCAGGGCCTGGGACCTGCCTGAGGTCCCCTGGAACCAAGGATGGACAATAGCTCGTCTCTGGGAGGCACATGAGGCTGCAGTAGTCTGTGCTCAGGGAAATGCACGGAGATGTGTCTCTAATAAATGCCATGGGAACCCTCTGCCCCAGCCCCAGGAGGAGCAGGCCCAGGGTGGTGTGGCTGGTCAGCAGTGGCAGCGAGGGCAGCTCAGTGCCAAGGGCAGCTCAGTGCTGGTCAGTGCTGGTGTCTGGTCTGTTAGGTCTAGAAGGGCCTCTGCCTTGGCCTCCCAGAGTCTCGGAAGGGGGCCCAGAGATGAGGGTAGGGCTTGCATGACAGGAGGACGGGATTCTCTGATTTTTGGGATTTAGGACCACAATTCCCCTTGTTTATCTTCTGCCCCCCCAACATCTCAGAGAACCCGGCCATCCCCACCTTTTGTTCACAGGGACACAGAGGGAGAACCTGGCCATCCTTTCGTTCACCGGGACACAGAGGCAGGAATTCTCCCTTGCAATGTGCCTCAAGTCACCTTGAGCCAAATGCAGAATTCAGTGCGGGGCTCAGTGTGACTCCCAACTGGCCATTTCTCAGAGGCACGTGCAGGTCAGGGACATCCTGCCGGCTGGCATCTTCCCTCACAGGGATGCTGGCTCCAAGGGAGGCAGAGACACCTGCTCAACACAGTTTGGGAGGCCGCCTTCTCCTCCCCCTCCCTGCCATCACTTCCTTCTCTTTCTTGGGGTCAGGGAAGAAGGACAGCTGGGGCTGCCCGGCCAGCTGTGTGGGTGAAGCCCTGCTGAGCTCTCGGGCCTGGATGTTATTATTCTCCAGGGCCCCAGGGTTAGCAGCTGCTTCCCCTTCGTCCAGACTCCCCAGGAGCCTGGCCCTGAGCCCCTCCTGCTCGTTGCCCACTGACCAGAAGAGAGCAGATAGAGGCTGAAGCAAAGACAGAAGGGGGTGTTTTCTCAACCATCTGAACGCCTTCCTGGCCAACTGCATGAGAGCTGTTGCATCCTGGGGCTGTGCCCGGTTAAATGCTCCTCAGGCTCCGGGTTGCCCTGGCCGCTTGCTGCCTGGGATTCACTGCCAGGAGCCTGGGGGAGCGCCTGGAGCCCCCCCATCCCAGCTGCAGTGGGGCTGAGCTGGCTCTGTCCGCGGCGATCTGCCATCTGCCCACCAGATGGCGGTGTGTGCTCACAGCTGCCTCCGCCTCATGCAGCTGCCCAGGGCCTGGGTTGCAGGAGGCCCAGATGCAGGCAGGCGGGCGCTGTGGCCTGGGGCACTGGCCTTGAGTCACCGTCTCAGCAAGCCAGCCCACCCACTGGGAGGACAGCTCCCAGGGATGGAGGGTCTACCTCCTGACCCATTCCTTCTCCTCTCCCCCTTAGCCTCCCAGATCCTGGCATCATCCTCCATCACTGGGTCGGTCGGGTGGGCTGGATCACAGGCTGGCCCTGCAGCCCCGGCTGGCACCCAGGGGCAGCTCTGCAGATGGGGCTGGTACTACTGCTGTCACTGCTATCATGATTGACACAGAGCCCTGCGGGGGCCTGGGCCGGGGTTTTAGGGGGGTGACGTGCTTGTAGGAGCAGGGAGGACCCTGAGATCCCCTCATCTTGGGGCTATGGCTGCTCTGGGAGCCCTGACTCACACTCCCCTCTGCACATCCCAGCCTGGCACCTTTAACCTTTCCAGAGGGCCCCCTGGGGTTGGGTCACATGCCTGTGACATCAGCACTCCCATGCGGGGCCCAAAAAGACAGCTTGGGGACACAGCGCCATGCCCCATGAACCCAGAGAGTCACCATGAAGGATGCTGGGTGGTAATCAGGGTGACAGCCAAGGCCAGGACCTCCCCAGACCATCGGGCAGCAGGGAAGTGCAGTCATCCAATGTTTGCTGGCTGCGGTGGCCTCTACAGATTTCAAGGGGAGGGACCCTCCTGGTGGCGCAGCCGCCCCGCTGGAATCCAGGGGAAGTGGGAGCCTCACAGCCCCGTCTCCACCATGTTCCCACCAGGAGGATGGAGTTTGGCCCCCTGTGAACTGGGGGCTTCGGGCCACGTTCAACAGCATTCGCTGAGTGGTCACTCAGGTCCTGAGCAGCCAGTATGGGGCCCAGTCATGACCCCCTTTCTGCCGACAGTGGGCCCAGTGGGTCGGCCAAGTTCTCCACACAGGGATGGACCTGCCCTGCCAAGGCCCCATTTGGGCATCTCCCAAGCAGACCCCACCCACACACCACACACAGGCCGCCCAATGTGGTAGTGACATCAGCCCAGACATTATCAGTCAGCTCCTGCAGACATCAGCGATGCCTCCCAGGTGGCAACCGACCTCCGCGCAGGCCCCCTCCCTGGCTGAGCCCCCTCTCCTGCTGTGCACACCAGGAGTGGAGCTGCTCCACACAGCAGCCCCTGCTGCCAGGGCCTTCCGTACGCACTACCTGCCAAGTGCCCGTCAGACAGAGCCGCAGAGAGAGCGGAGGCCGCACTGCCTGCCAGTGCATTCCTGCCCTGCACAGGCCACGTGCCGCCGGGTGGCTTCGAGGGACTCACCGTGCTGGTGGTGAATTCTGGCGGGTTGTCATTCACGTCCGTCACCGTGATGATGGCTGTGGCTGTGTTCGAGAGGCCATAGTTGAGATTTCCTTCCATGTCTGTGGCCTGAATGATGACTGTATACTGCTGAACTTTCTGGAAGGGAGACACCAGTTGAGAAAGAACAGAGAATCAGTTTGGGTTGTGATTGACAGGGCACTTATGAAAATGAATCCGTTCACAGGAATGGAGTTCTCTCTCATCAGGGCCGTATGCTGCATGCAGGGCCCTCGCTGACCCTCCCGGCTGATTCTGCCTATCTGAGTAACTTTTTCTTCCCCTCACCATGGGTTAAGCTGCGGCAGGAAGAGGTCTGCTTGTGTTTTCATCTCAGTGGCCCTGCCTTTGATGAGGGTAGATCATGTCTGGTGCCAAGATAGAAGAGAGGAGAACAGGGGCACCCAACGGGTGCTGGGGCTGCATCTGGTCTGGAAAACTAAGCAGGAACAGTTTGCAAAGAGAGGGATGCCCCACAGACACGGGTCAGGAGGGACTTTGCTTCCTGAGTGTTTACCTCATCCAGCTGAACTGCAGGTCAGCAACTAAAATGGGAAGAAAAGACAAACCCTCTCCCCTCTGTTTGCAGGTGTGGAGATGTAAGCATGCTTTCTGCTGGAAAACACAGTCACAGAGCAGTTGACCATGCCAGTGCAGGTGTGAGCTTTAAAGGGCAAATGAAGCTTGGTGGGATGAGTGCATTTTATTAGGCATTGAAGGAGTCTCACGGCCCTTCTCCACAGAGCCCTTGTTGGGAGTCCATCAGTGCTGAAATCCCTGAGTTGGCAGAGGTGGCTTTTCCACATCTCTGTTCTGACCAAGAGGCCATGAACTTCTGAGGTGACAGCTGAGGACAAGCTTGTGTGCAGCTCCCTGCTGGGACCACAGCCTGCCTCTCACCAGCACCTTTAGGGGAGGGGGATTCTAGGGACCAAAGCAAAAAGAGAGCCTGTGAAATGCCCTCCAAGTGACTAACAGTCCCGAGTCCTGCTTTTCTAACAGGGTAATGGAAAAGTTCCTGGAAGTGTGATTCAGTGAAATGTGCTCAGGCTCATAAACTGGCTTCATAAGGAATTAAACATAGCAGATGGTCACCAACCTTTTCTATCCATCCATCATCCATCCATCTATCCACCCATCCACCCACCCACCCATCCATCTATCCCTCTACTCACCCACCCATCCATCTATCCATCTACCCGCCCACCCATCCATCTATCCCTCTATTCATTCACCCATCCATCTATCCATCCACCCACCCACCCATCCACCATCCCCCTACCCACCCACCCATCCACTTATCCATCCACCCACCCATCCAACCACCATTCCTCCTTCCTTCTTTCTACATTTCCATACTTCTGTTTTTCTATCCCTTTCTCCTTCCCTCCAAGACCAGCCAACCCCAAGCCAAGCCGGCAGCTGATGAGAGATGGATGAATGAGCCCAGCCAAGGCTGGAGGGTTTTCCAGCTGAGCCTAGCCCAAATTGCCAATTTGTGGATTTGTGAACTAAATAAATAGAAATAAATGGTGGTGGTTTTAGGCTGCTAAGTTTTGGGATCTTTTGTTATGCAGCAAAAGCTCCCAGCATACACCCAAACCCTTCACATGGCCACAGCACTCCGTATGTCATGGCTGCTAACCTCCTCTGCGGCTTCATCTTGAATCAAGCCCCCCAGCCCCCAGATGTCCCTTTCCCATGGGATTCTCTCCAGCCCAGCATGCTCTCTGCTCAGCCTGCTCCTTATCCACAGCTCGTTCCTGGGTTGCGCTCTGACGTTTGTTATGTCCTCCCTTGATTGCTGTCTGAGTTTTCTGACCGTGCAGTGGACAGCGCTGCTATGGACACTTCCTTCATTTCTCACCCGAGTTTCTCTTGTTCTTTACAAATCTGATTTTCTTCCCCCTCCCAGGATGGATTTGGAAATCGAAGCTGCTGGGGGCTCTCAGCAGCCTCTTTCCTGGGCATGACGTCCTCCTCAGGCTGTGCCCCACTGCCTTCATACACCGGCCCCCCTCGGCTACCCCTGTCCTGCAAAGTGGGGCCCTCGTGCTGCTCTCAGCTACGTGTGTATTTGGCTGTGGCCACCTGGCATGGCACCCCCAGAAGGACCATACTGGAAAGCAGGAGACTGACACCAGTCAGAGGAGAGGGAGGGATCCAACCGGAGAAGAATGTCACCCCCAGAGAAACTGAGGTCACAGGTTGCAGCGTGACACCATTCTCCAAGTCTTCATTGCTTCTGCTATTGAATCAGAGCCAGCTCATGGAAGCCACCCTGGCTGCTGCGCTTTCAGTGTATAGAAAAGAAATGCATTCCTTTCCATATGTTGAAAATAACAGAGGCATGTACAGTGTATTGTATGTGTATATGCATGTGTGTACATGTTTGTGCACATGTGTATATGTGTTTGTGCATGTGTGTGCGCATGCATGTATGGGCATGTGTGTGTATTCCTATGTGTGCATGTGTGTATTCCTGTGTGTGCATGTGTGTGCATGCCTGTTTTGGCTGTTTATGCGTGTTTGTTCACATGTAAGCATGTCTATGTGTGCATGTATGTGTTTTTGCATGCATGTGCATGCCTGTGTATGCATGTGTGCATCATGTTTGTGCACGTGTGTGCATGCCTGTGTGGGCATGTGTGTATGTGTGTTTGTGCACATGTGTGCATGCCTGTTTGGGTGTGTGTGTAATGTGTTTGTGCGTGTGTGCATTCTGTTTATGTGCATGTGTGTGTGCATGTGTGCATGCCTGTGTGTATGCATATTTGTGCATGCCTTTGTATGTGTGCATGTGTGTGCATGCCTGTGTGATATGCATGTTTGTGCATGTGTTTGCATGCCTATGTGGGCATGTGTGTATTTATACCCCCGTATGTGTACAGGTCTGCATGCATAGAAACCCACACGGGCATGGATGTGCATGCATGTTGTGTCTGTGTGTGCGCAGCCAACCGCCACTAGAGGGCAGCTTGGTCTTGATTTTGGGAGGCAGGGCAGGGGTGTCTCCTGGCTGGGTGGGGCAGGAAGCTAGACCCGCAAGAAGGGAGCACTCTCCATGGGACCCCCAGAAGCAGCCAGTGGCCTTCCTGTTGGCGGGGCTTCTAAAGCCCAGGCAGGGTCAGCCTGGCGCCCCTGGGAGCGCTGGGGAGGCGGGGTCAGGCTCCTGACCTCATCACTGTCTCCACCTGCCCCCGTTCTGGGATGGAGCGAGAGGGTGGGTGGGCAGGACCCAGGCATGTGCCCAAGAGGTGGTCATGGGTGCTCCTGCAGACAGGCCTCCTGGCAGAAGCCTGTATATAGCGGGCCTGGGCTGGCTTGGCTGGAGGTTTCGATGTCTTTATCTAAAAGGTTCACACTGGGCTGTGTGCTTTTCTCTCAAGTGCATTTCATTCCTGTGAGGCAGGTGAGGGGAGCCCCATGTTAACCACAGGGCAGGGCCCTGCTCTCAGGGCTGTCAGGTGCCTCCTCCCAGTGCCCCAAGCAGCCTTGTTGTGTGCATGGACTATGTGCAGCCTTTCAAGGGCCTGTGTGGCCCAGGGCATGGTGCTCTCCCGCTTTGCAGAAGATGAAGGCCTGGGACTCCTGGAGGTCAGGGGCTATGAGTGCTCCGGAGGACAGCAACTGTCCTCCAGGCCTCATGGGACAAACAGATGACCCAGGACCCAGCTCTGGACCAGCGTTCCCTCTTCATGGCTGATGTGTGCAGCCTCTGCTTCCCGAATCAACCCTCACTGGAGGTGTCCGGGCGGCAGCGGGAGCCCTGGATGGGCTGCTTTGCCCTGTTGGACGCCTGCTCGCATCCTGGGCGGGGCCACTACCCTTCCTGCTTCTGCCAGTGCAGAGAACATGCAGAGGTCTCTGGAGCCAGCCACCCCGTCCGCAGTGGAGCCACAATGAATTCATTAAAAAGTGATTTGGCCATTTTCGAGTTCAAGAGGAGGGAAGAAAACCGCAGTGGGCCGTCCCTGGGGCTTTCGCTCACTTCCCTATAGCTCAGCATGTAAATTTTCCAGAACAGCCATCAATAATGCAACCGCCAGCCTGCCCTAGAAAGGCATCAAAGCTTCCCGAGTTGAGCATGCCCTGCCCATACCCAGCGTGGGCCGGCCGGCCATGTAGCCAGTGATGTACCCTGGCCTGAGCCACACCTGGAGCTAAGATACCGAAGTTATGGGTGCTGCTCCCACCCCAGCCACCATCCAGGGATGGTCTCATCTGCCAGGCTGCAAGCACGCCTACCCGACCCATTCCGGGCTCTCTGCACCTAGAGGCGGTCAGTACGGGGGTGTAAAAGGAGGCCCGAGGTCTGCAGCCCAGGCTGGCAGATGCCCTGCGTCCCTTCCTGCTGAGTGAGCAGCTGCTGCTCCGGGAGCGTCTCTAGCCCCTCTCAGGTCAGCGCGATTCCTGCCGTCTCCTCCTGGACCACACGCTCCCCAAGGGCCTTCCCAGCTGCCACTGCTGGAACCTCCATCCCCTCAGAGGCTGAGAGACGGAGCAGACGGAGGGCCAGGACCTGCTCCGCGTGTGTCCTCAGGCTGCACAGCACCTGGGGTCTCTCCAGCGACGGGGGTCACAAAGATTAGATGCTGTGGGAGGAGCGCATGCAGGCGCCATGGGTCCTCACAAGCGAAGAGTCGCCGTATGGCCTGGCAGGTCCCCTCCTGGGTATGTATCCAGAATAGCGCAAGTCAGGGGTTCTGAAAACACCCACATGCCCTTGTTCAAAACAGCACCATTCACAGCAGCCAAAAGCGCTGAATGGCCAGGTGTCCCATGAGTGATGGCTGGATAAAGAGAATGCGGTTCCCACACGCTGTGGAATATTATTTAACCATAAAAAGGCATGAAGTGCAGACACGGCTGCCACGGTGATGCTCAGTGAGAGAAGCCAGACACGAAACGCCAGGCGTGGAATGAGCCACTTACAGCAAATGTCCCGAACAGGCAGGTCCACAGAAGCAGAAAGAAGACTCGGGGCTGCCGGGGGCTGGGGGAGCTGGGGAGGCTGGGGGAAGGGAGTAGAAGAGAACGGGAGTGATGGTTCTGGAGTGCTACAAGTGTCCCCGAGGTGAGTCGAGGTGATGGTTCCACAGCTTTGTGAACACTGAATCCCGCTGAAGTGTGCGGTTAAAGGAGGCATGTGAGCTCCCTCGCCCGGCACAGGCAGGAACGCGCTGTGTTGACCTTAGTCGCCCTTGCCTTGCAGGGGCCCAAGGGACTCGGTACCCCACGTCACTCCAGTGGGGCTCACCAAGCTGGTGGGGTGGGGGCTGCATCTGGCTGGTGGTGGTCCCGGCCAGGCACTGTGCTGGGCTGCAGGCTGACCCCTAAGCTTTCAGAGAAGGGTCCCTCCAGGCTAAAGGGACGTGGGGCCTACCCCATGCCTACTTCTAGCCCAGGGCTCCAGCCAGGTGTTCCAACCCGCCCCTCCCACTACGGGCTGAGTCCCTCTCCAGGAAGACTTTCCCGCCCCCACCCCAGGGCTCTCTCCTTCCTCCAGACCCCTCAGCCCTTCAGGGCTGCGGCTGTTCTGGGAGAAGGTACTGCCTGGCGGCATATCCCACCTGTCCAGGTGAATTTCCTAGGCACCCAGGAGCCAGCAGCAGCCGGCCCCCCAGGTGAGGTGCTCAGCCCTTCGGCCTTTGAATGCAGGTGCTTTCTGAAGTTCCCTTGCCTGGGGTGGGGAGGGGCTGAGGATGGAGCCTCAGAGGCTGTCACTGAGAGGTCACCCCTGCTCAGGGGCATGGCCACACAGTGAGCCCCAAAGGGTGGCCATCTTCCCTCCCTCCCCACCTCCCTCTTGAACACCCTGCTCACCCCTTTGAACTCATGGACCACCCACCACCACTGTCTCCCCCTCACCACCCTGGCTCCGTGGGCTTTGCCTTCCCTGCCCTTTCTCCTCTAGGATGAGGGGCTGAAACCCTGGGACCTGGCCCCTTAGCCACCCAGGCTCCTGCACTGAAGGAAGCGTGTCTCACCCCGCCTTCCGCTCAGCTTCCCTTCGCACATCCAGGATGGTGAGGTGCAGCTGCCTCGGCTCGTGTGAGTTTCATGACCCATTGGGGCCTTCGGTGTCCCTGATTCTGACTGCATTCCCTGGTGAATGAGAGAGCCTCTGCGCTGCGCCCACAAACCCGACTCCAGCGGACCTGCCCCTCACACTCTGCAGCCAGGTTTGCTTTCTGCTGTGCTGAGCTGGATCAAAGCCAGAGGAAACGCCAGCATTTCCCAGTTTCAGGCAGCGATTCCTCCCTCAATGGCTGCTAGGGGCAGGGGAGGCCACAGAAAAGGTCTCTGCTTCATCAGTCCACAAAATCCACAGCATGGGGTGGGGGTGTTGGGAGATCCTCTCACTTTCCCCATCTGTCTCTCTCTCTCTGTTATCTCTCTCTCTGTGTCTTTCGTGTTCTCTGCTGGGAACAGAGGGAGGAAGAGCTGCAGGAATGGCTGCTGGTGATTGGAAGAAAAAGAGGGGGCAGGCAGGGGAGGTCCCGTCAGTCCAGTAGGTGCTGAGGCTCCTCCCTGGGCCTCCTCCCTGGGGCTCCTCGCTGGGGCCTCTCCTGATCCCCCACCCCTGGGTCACAGAGGAGAGCACTTCCCTCTCCGGGGCCGGGCAGCCACACCCACCAGTGGAGGGCCACATGCCTGAGCTCTCCAGGCGCCCTGTGTTTCTGAGCCACGGATTCCAGTGGCTGTTGGAGCCCCTGCCTGCCTGTGGCTGATGCTCTGGGGAGGCTTTTTCCAAACTGGCACTATCAGCCCTGGGGCTCGGTCATTCTCTGCTGTGGGGCGTCCTGGGCCCTGAGGGGCGCTGGGCATTCCTGGCCTCCATCCATGCAATGCTGGTGGCATCCCTCACCCGGCTGTGACAACCACAGATGCCACCACTTGCCCAGTGTCCCAAGAAGGATGTCACCCTAGGTTGGAAGCACAGCTGTAGGGGAGGAGACCCACAGCAAACAGCAAAGAGTATCACGTCAGCTGGGGACAGAGGCTGTGCAGAAAACACAGCAGGGGAGAGGGCAAAGTGCTCAGTGCACTGGGTGAACTGGGTGGCAGGGCAGGGCTGTCTGCCAAGCACACGTGGCTACCGGGCCGTAGGGATCTCGGGAGGGATGCGGCAGGCGGGGGGAACGGCCAGTGAGAAGGCCCTGGGGTGGGGGGTGGACTTCGGGTGCCAGGGGGACAGCCAGCGAGAAGGCCCTGGGGCAGGTGGGGTGGGCGCGGGGGGTGGGCCGGGGAATGGGCCCGGGTTTGGTTCTGACTCTGGGTGAGATGGGACGCCACGAGGGTTTGAGAATTCAGGAGATGGGATTGGCGTTTGAACAGGGTCGCCAGGCTCCGGTGCGAGGACGGGGCAGGGCAGGCACAGAGGCTGGAGAGCGGTGGCGCAGCTGCCCCTGGTCCGAGTGGCTTCCGCTGGGTGTGGGGGAGATGGCCGTCACAGATGAAAGGAAAGGCACCTGCAGGGCCGGCAGGTGAGGTTTTGGACAGATAGGAAGGGGTGGGGGGCTGGGGAGCCCATACTGCTGGGGTGCTGGGAAACGCCAGGGCATCCCGCTCCCGCAGACACTCTCGGGCTCCGGTTCTTCAGAGACGCGCAGGCCTTTTCGCTTTTCATTTTCTCACTTTGATAGACTAGAGGACGCATTTCTCTATGGCGGGGAAACGGCCGCACTCAGTGGCTCAGGCCCACCCTGGCCTGGGTCGGAGATGGGGAGGGGGGCTGTCCAGCCCCGAGCCCAGGCCTCCCAGCGCCTCGCAGGAAAGCAGGCCCCATGAGCAGAGGATCTGAATCTTAAGAGAATCCAGAAGTTGGGATTTGAATAGAAAGCTCCTGCTTCAACGCTGGCCAAGTTAAAAAAAGTTGAATAAAAACTGCACCTCGGTGGTGGAAGCCGTCCCTGGGTTTGAGACTGGATCTGCCTAAGGGGCTTCGCCACCATGGATGCAGGTGAAGAGCCCCGTGCCTTCCTCCTAAGTGACCGGCTTCCACGTCACGGTGCAAATGGTCCACCACGCCGTGCCAATAAAGCCTCATCACAAAGCCAGTCACGGGCTTCTCGGCAACAGGGACGGAGTCCGGCCGCTTCCTGTCAGTGTCTGGTCAAACGAGGTGGCTTATAAACAGCCGTCCAGAAGGCCAGAGGCTCCCGGTGGAGGTGTGGGCTGGGCCGGGCTCCATCCAGGGGCTAGAGGAGGACCCGTCCTGACTCTCCCACCTCCTGGCGGCCTCATCATCCAGCCTCTGCCTCGGTCTCCACGCAGCCCTCTCCCCTGTGTTTCACGTCTCCTTCTGCCTCTATAAGGATTTAGGGTCCACCCCAATGCAGATGATTTTATCATCTCCAGATCTTCACATCTGCAAAGGCCCTTTTCCAGACAAGGTCACACTGCCAGGCGTTGGGTTGTGGACACAGCTTTTCTGGGGACCACGATTCAACCCAGTGCAGATGTTGATTGGGCTAGGTCTGTGGCTTGGCCATTGGCCTGCAGGGGGCCTGGACCTCCAGCTGTGATGGGTTCCTGCTCTTCCCCCATCTATGCCCCCACATGCCTCCTCTTCCTGCCCTCCACCTGGCACTGGCCATCCTCAGACGGAGACGTTGGTCCCTGCTCCAGTCACAACCCCAGATGCTGGGCCCAGTTCCAAAGGCAGATAGTTGACTAATTGACCACTGGAGGCTCTGAGGCGGGAGCCTGGGCCGCTGCTGCCAGGTGGGGCCGTAGTCCTGGCCTCGGTTCACGCTGGGGCCGGCTCACAGGAGCGGCTGACCGGGAAGCTGCACCAAGCAATGGTTTACATCTTCCGCCACCGCTGCTACCCTCTCCCGTGGCACTGCCCGGTCTCACACCTTGGCACTTTGGTTACGAAAGGCCACAGCTGGAATGGAGCCTCTTCTCAGAGTCCACGGCTGTCTGCTCCCCTCCTCCCTCCCCTCCAGCACAGGTTCCCAGGACGCGGAGTTCACCCTTTGTGCAAGTGGCCCCACAGTGGGGAGCCACTCAGGGGCTGCAGGGTCGTCCTCCAGTGGCGTCCGTGGAGGAAGGAGCTGTCCTGACCCTGCTCTGCTGTGACCCGGCTCTGCGTGGCCGGCACTCATGTCCTGTGGCTGCAGGGCCCTACATGCCGGCGGGTATCAGGGGCCCTCGGCTTCCTCATCTCTTAGTGGGAAGTGTCATGAGTTGGTTGGGGGTCACCTGGTCCGTCCTGTAGCTCAGCCCCCTCCTTTGCCATCCAGGGTTCCCCATAAAACCAGGTCGTTAGCACCCCTGTTCCTGCCCTCTTGGGCCCGGGGCCCTCACTCTGACTCACTGGCACCTCTTCTCACCTGGCTGGGTGGCCGCACCTGCCAGCTCTGGCCTTCAGAAACCTTTAGATGGCAGCGGTGGCCACCAGCTCACCTTGGCCCAACCTTCAGCACGGGCACTGCCCAATGTACCTGGGAACTGCATCCTGTCCCCAGGATTTCCTGAGGTTCCCAGGCTGGGCTGAGAGAGGTGTGGGTACAGGGCTGTGGTTCACCTCAGCCCATAAGCAGCAGAGGCACTGCTGCCGGGTGGTGCCCAGGGAGGCTTCCTGCAAGCCCGCAGGAGTGTCAGGGGTGTTGCCTCTGCCTGTGACACCGAGAACCACGGATACCGTGAGGGAGCTGGAGGTCACTTGACCACAGGGAGGACAGAGGGGGCCGCCAAGGCCCTGGGTCCCTGAGCTGACCTGCCTGGACCTGGGCTCCCTGGGCCGGTGCCATCTCATCCTCTCTGGGCTTTTTGGGTTTCTGGCAGCGTGTGGCTGAAATGTCCTGGCTGACTTAGGTGCTCTCCACAGCAACCAGACAGAAAGCACAGGGTCCAAAGCGGGAGTCTGTAAATAAGTGAGGGCAGATTTGTGACGGAAGCTGGAGGTGGGAGGGTCAGTCTGATGCCACTGTGGGCCGTAGCAGTGCTGAGTGGGATCTGCTGTGCGGTGACAGCTGCCGATCGGAGAAGGTGCATTTGTCAAAGAGGAGCCTGGGAGCCCCTCGGGGAGCGTCACACACGTCCCATGGTACTTGTGCTCAGCTTCAAGTGGCGGCCTGGGAGGATCGTTTTTTTCTTGCGTTTTTTTTGTATTTTATGTTATAAATCTTTGTGATGAGAAAGCACATCCATAGTCAGAAAGGAGGCGAAGTCCACCTCAGGCAGGGCAGGGCGTGGCTGGGGCACTGGGAGCAGGACTCGGCTGGGGACGCGGCTCTAAGGGTGCCAGGGAGGCCCTGGGCACTGTGCAGGTGGCGGCCTCTGTGTCCTGGGGTGACCCGCTGGCCTGGGGTCCTCAGGGCTGGTCAGTGCCCCACACTCGGGGACGCCATGTGACCTGGGACCAGGCCTCTGCTCTGGAGGGCAGTGCCCTGCTGAGTCCACCTTCTCCTTGCTGCTGCCCTTCCCTCTCTTCTCTTCTTTTGGGAATGGGTGGAGGGGAGATCAGGAAAACTTCAGGGGCACACATCCCGCCTGAGGTGGGTCAGTGGCAGATTTTTCTCAATTGCTAATATTTTTTCCGTCCGAGATGACACAGCCATATTCAGTGTCTTCAAAACAGGGTTCCATGAAAGAGATTTAAAATCCAGCCAGTGGGAAACGCTGACCCCTGCCTCCTGCAGGCCACTGCGGCATCTCGCCAGGCAGACGCCGTGGGTGGGGCTTAGGAGAGGCTCACTGGCTGGGAGAAACGCCTTTTAGAACTTTCTGGTCACCGTTGAACGCTTTCTACTGGAATCTGAATCCCGTGAATACATTAACTAAAGTCGATGGGGGTGAGAACAGTATCCCGGGCAGCAGAACAAAGCCACGTGATCACTCTGCATCGGATGACAGCACTGAGCGGAGCGTCTTGAAGACATTCAGGAAGGAGTGGGCTTTGCTTTCCTCAGAATCCTTTCAGATCAGGAGGTAACGAATTTGGCCTACCATGTTTGGGAAGAAATTTCAAGCCGATGAAGGTGACTGGGTGATAGTCCTCTTGTGATAGGACCGGGAGGTCGGTTCAACATGCTCCAGAGCAGCCTGGAAGGGATGCCGAGAACGATGCTGGCTGGGTCTGATTTCATCGAACGACAACTGGAGTGGTGCCGGCGTCTGCGGAGGCCACTCTCACCTTCAGAACGAAGCTCGGGCAGCACGTTCACCTCCTCATTAGGCCATAAATATTCTAATTAGGAAACAACGCCAGATGAATAGGATTAGCATGTGGGGCATCCTCGGCTGGTACACAAGAGACTCTTGAACCGCTCAGGTCTTATCGAAGCCTCTCCTGACATCTTAATCATGTAGAAGCGCTCAATTTACATAGCCCTGCCTAATTAGACACGGCGGCAATGATGTTTGTGGATTTTCTTCTTCCTAAAGATGACTCGCTCTGTCAGACGGAGGCTGCTGCTGAGACGCATCTCCAGTGCTTCCCCTGAAGACTGCTTGTCGCACAAGGACGGGTGGAGGAATCTTTTTAAAGGAGGAGGAAGAGAAAAAGGAACTACTGACGTGCCCTTTTCGGAAGTGGCTGGTGGAGAAATGGCCCCGATGTGTGCTCTTCTCTGAGAGGCCCAGCTCAGGTCCAGACAGAAATCAGCTTCTCGGGCTCGGCAAGCCTGGGCCCAGCGGGGCAGCGGCTCTGTGGGGGAAGGCTTGGCCCGAGGGCCTGGGCTGGTGCTCACTTGGTGTCTGCACTGCAGCCGGTGGCCCTGGCACGGGTTACTAATGCCTGGCAACAGTGGTCCTGGAGCCACTGTCCTAAAACCTGCAGTTGTTTTATCGTTTGCTGCTGAAAATCCAAGACCGAGCTGCTTCTGCTCCAAAAGCGGTTAACTATTAACCACGATTCAGATTTCCCCAGGAGGCCGGCGAAGGAAGAGCAGGGCAGCTCTCAACATAAAGCGCAGACCCAGGCGAAAGCAGAGCCCTGGTGAGGCATGCCCCGGCCCCCACACACCCCCGCAAGCCTTCGGCAGCATCCACCACTTCTATCCCGAGGCAAAGGCGAAAAGGCGGGACAGGGTGTGTGCAAGGCGGGAGGCAAGGCCTGGGATGGCCGAGCAGGTGGAGTGGGGTGCGCAGTGCCAGGCCCTGCGTCTCCTCCCGGCAAGTGGTCACACATTCAGAGGTCACCCACAACCCTGAGACCATGCCATAAACTGCTGAGGAGACTGGCCCCAGGGGATGACATCTCTGAGTCTGGGGAGGGGAACCTGCCTCAAGGTCCCCACTGGGAGGGGCTGCCGAAGACGTGGGGCCAGGCAGTGGCCAAGGGGACATGGCTGACCTTGAGCCATGTCCCCTTGAGCTGATACCTTTAGAAGGTATCAATGGAAACCCTTGAGCTGATACCTTTAGAAGGGTATCAATGGAAACCCTTGAGCTGATACCTTTAGAAGGGGAAAGAGACTCATTTGCACAAAGAAAATAATGTGGAAATGATGTGGACATCTTTGGTTCGGCTCACGAGGAGCCTCGGGGCACCCAACACTGTCTCTGTAACCAGATGCAGCCAGCTGCAGCCCACGGCCGGGTACCCAAATGCAGCCAGCTGCAGCCCACTTCCAGGTACCCAAATGCAGCCCGCTGCAGCCCACGGCTGGGTGCCCAAATGCAGCCAGCTGCAGCCCACACCCAGGTACCCAAATGCAGCCAGCTGCAGCCCACGCCTGGGTGCCGAAATGCAGCCCGCTGCAGCCCATGGCCGGGTCTGTTTCAGATTCAAGACCCACAGCCACCTTCCAGCCAGGCCCTGCATGGAACCTGGGAGGGGGCAGCTCAGGGACCTCGGCATTCCTAGGCTTGGGCTCAGTGTGGAAGGGGCAGTGGGAACAGAACGTGGGCGGGGTTCTGCTGCTGGCACGTGCTGCCCATGAAGGTCTTGCTTTTATTCTGGCTGGGAATGAGGACCTCACAGCCACAGTGGGGTTGTAGCCTTGCCCCAGGTGCCCCAGGCCTGCAGCTCAGCTCCCAGCCGCTCCTCTCTGGGGCAACCATGCCCATCTGTGTACATGCAGGCCCCCCTCTGGGGCCCCCATGCCTAGCTGGTTCCTGTTGATGACCCTGTCATGGCCTGCTTGGGGCTGGGCCTCATTTTGGTTATACCCCATCCCCTGCCTGGAGGTCTGAGGAAGGGCAAGGGTCCTCCCAGCCAAAGACATATTGCCACATAATGACTCACAGACGCACCACAGGTGTCATGGACCCAAAGTCTAGCCCTGTGATGAGCCCCTGGATCACGGCTCTGCTGTCCCCCAACAATGCCCGTCCACATGGGGGTCCCGGACTTCGCTGCATCAACCAGCTTGTCTCACACGCATGAGACAGAAACAGGAAAGAGAAATGAATCTTCCTGGAATCGAATGTTAGCAGCTGAAGGATCATCAAGGAAAATAAACACACATCTACGTTCCAATGAGCCCTGGAGGAGGCAGCCTCGGGACCACCCTCTCCAGCACACCGCACCCGAGATGCAGGAGACGGGCCTCCCGTAGACAGAAGCCGGCCGTTCACAGCCCTAGGCACACAGCGGAGAACGCCCGCGCCTGCAACGCCAGCGCCTGCTCACATCCCTCAATCTCCGTCAATCTCTGTCTGTCAACCACACCTATAATGGCTTTTAAATGAGCATTTCATTTGGAATGTTTTGCAGGCCACACTGAAGCTGCCAACAGCAGGGGGTATGGCTCTGCGTCTGCTGTGGGCCTGGGGGGCAGGCTGGCCTTGCCTTGCCTTGGCGTCTGGCCTGGGCAGGGGGTCCAGCAGCCAGGTCGGCCTCACTGGGGGCTGGCCAGTGGGTGGGGAGACCTCTGGGTGGCTGGGACTGCCGGCCCTCCCTTGACCTAGCTGCCATATCTGTGGGGGGAGGGGGAGCTCAGCCCAGGAGGCTGAGCACTCTGCCTATCATGGGCCTTGGCATGCCCACAGGGATGCCCGCCCCAGGGAGGCCAGGGGGTGTCCCTCTTGTGGGCTGCACCAGGTCAGCTGGGGGAACCCCAGGGCGTCGTGGGCTCTATGGCGCTCTGGATGCCTCCCTGGGTCAGAGCCGGCACCACACTGACTGCTAGGGCCTTGTAAGATTTTCAGCTATGAAGGGGGGTCCACAGATGTTGCCTATATATATTTTCAGTCTGGAAAATAACAGATACTCTTTCCTACAACATCAATTACCAAGTCCCCCAGCCCCCCCAGCCCTCCCCTCTGCAGCAGGAAAGCTTTAGCTGTTTGTCTCTTTATCTGTAGGCACCGTTGCTGAAGGAGACCAGATGGTCCCAATGCCACGGGGAGCCACGTGACCCCCATCAGAAACCAGAGGGAGTGCGGACGGACACGAAACCAGTGCAGGCCAGAGCAGGCGGCCTACAGCTCCCTTGAGATCCCCAGCTTATCATTATAATACGAAACCCCTGTCCTAGGAGAAGACTGCCGCCACGTTGTCCATGCGATGAATGAAGAGCTGTGCTCACGGACTGTGTCTACGCGTCTGGAACCCTCCTCACGCCTACATGCCTCCCCTGAAGGCACCGAACCCACGAAACTCCCACACCTCCCCCTTCTCAGGGAGAAGGTGCCTCAAGGCATGAGCTCCTTCCCGGTTCTCAGGTCACTCAATAGAACCGCTGCCTCTCCTACTGGACGTTCTTCCTTCACAACCGATATGAAGCAGGGAGAGAACATTTCCTGGGGCCAGCATGCATCCAGCCATGCCCCCGCACTGGGACTGGAGGTCGAGGCCCCATCGGGTCTCCCTGAGCTTCCCCACTGCCCTTTCTCCCCTGTGCTTTCCCCATTACAGACCAGGAGCCGATGGCTTGCAGACGGGACAGCCCGTGGGCTCTGGGTAACTCTGCCCCGCCTTCTGCCAGGGGCCATCCCGGAGGTGCTGGTGCCCATGGGCCTGACCCTTGCTCTGCTGTCCTGCTCTCCCCTTGGACACAGCGGCAGCTGTCCATCCCATCTGTACCTCTGGAGCATCATGTGTGTGAGTGTGCAGGAGTGTGTGTGAGTGTGTGGGAGTGTCTGTGCAGGAGTGTGTGAATGAGTGGGAGTGTCAATGTGTAGGAGTGTGTGTGTGCAGGAGTATGCAGGAGTGTGTGTGTGTCAGGGAGTATCAGTGTGCGGGAGTGTGTGTGTGTGCGGGAGTGTCAGTGTGCGGGAGTGTGTGCAGGAGTGTGTGTGCACAGGAGTGTTGGTGTGCAGGTATGTGTGCAAGTGTGTCAGTGTGCAAGATTGTGTGTGTGCAGGAGTGTGTCAGTGTGTGGGAGTATGTGCAGGAGTGTGTGTCTGTGTGAGTGTGTGTGCAGGAGTGTGTCAGTGTGCAGGAGTGTGTGGGGGAGTGTGAGTGTGCAGGTGTGTGCATATGTGCAGGAGTGTGTCAGTGTGCAGGATGTGTGTGAGTGTGCGGGAGTGTATGGGAGTGTGTGTGTATGAATGTGTGGAGTGTGTGGGCAGGGGCTTATACACACGCACCCTGGTCAGACCTCCCACTCTGCGAAAGCTGTGGAAACACCTGGGAGAGGCGCCAGCCTGTTGAAATGTGTTTCTCACGGGTGTGTGGGGGGCACACGGGGGCTGCCCTCACTCCCCAGGGCAGGTGGGGACCCCAGGCTACAGAGGAGATGGGAGACAGTGTCTGGTTCCTCACATCTGCGTGGCCCTCATTGACAGCCCTCCTGACCCTGTCATGGCCATGGGATCATCTCTCCAGCTGAATGGCAGGGCCAGGGCCAGGCAGCTCCTCTGCAGAGCCTTGTCTGAGCGGAGTGGGCACTCGTTCATGGCCACTGGAGGGCCGCGGGGCCTCCACGGACCCTGCAGTCCTGGGGTGAAGGTGCTGGGACTGACTGTAGCTCATTTGGAGCCCTGTGCATTTTGGCCGACATCACTCTGAGAATGTTTATGTGAATCCTGCATCAAAAATCCCAGCCTGTGCTGACCGTGCCAGCCCTCATCCCATCTCTGATCCTCGGAACCCAAGGCTGTCATCGTCCTCCCGTCTCACAGATGAAAGGCACCGCGGCTGGGGCTGACAATGCCCTCTGTCCATGCTGACACCGGGGTCCACCTGGCCTTTCCCCCAAGCCACACAGCTGCAGAGAGTTACCTCCCATGTGGCCTCTCTGCCCCCATGTGTCACCCTGAGCGCCACCCCCTTACAATTTAGGAATTCCCAAGAAAACCCCTTTGTGCTTTAATTTGAAAGGCAGAGATAAAGACACCACAGGTGAGTCCTGGTTTTTGGAGCCGAGGGGGAGATGGCTGTTGGTGGGGTGGGTCCCACAGCCCCAAACCTGGAGGGAGAACCTGCTACTTCCTTGCCAGCCCCAGCCCCAAAAGTGTCACCAACAAGTCCCAGTGACAGGTTAGCAGCCCCAGCTTGAGGCAGGGTCCCCTCACACCCCAGCACCTCCAGAGCTCGAGGGCCGTGATGCACCCAGAAGCCGCTGACTCGGAGCAGGGGAGCTGGGCTTCTGCGGCCTCTGGCAATGACCCTCCCGAGGGCAGGTCCCTGCTGGCCCTGAGCCCAGCGAGGTGGTTCTCCGGCTCCTGGGAGCCAAATGCCTTAGAGGGTAAATTGCACCTGGAATGACGCTGGCCTCTGTGGTCACAGTGCAAGTGGGAGGCCAGGCAGTGAGGCCTGGGGTGGCAGAAGGCAGGCGAAGCCCTCTCCTGGGCGCCTGGGAACTCAAGGTGCTGCTGGTGGGGCGCTTCCAGTGCCAGGAGCTGGTGGCGAATCTTCAGCCCCTGTGCTTGGAAGGCTTCAGAGCAGAAGCAGGCCCCCAGCCTCCCCTCTGCCCAGGGCCTCCCTCCGGGGTCTCTCTCTGAGTGGGGTGGGTGCCTGAGACAGTGGGGTGGAGGGAGGTCTCTGTCACAAAGCCTGTGGCACCACAGGACAGTGCAGGAGCGGGGAGTGGATGGCACCCGGCACCCACCTGCGGCCCACACATTTGGCCATGACGGTTTCAGGCTGTGAAGTGTCGCTTCTCTGTGCCCGCTTTGTCAGAGCCAGGCCGCTGCAGCCTGGGTGGGTTGGGTGGGCCTCCTCTAAGGCGCCAGGCCCAGAAGGGGTGGGTTTCAAGGCAGGTTTGTGTTCAGGTCCTGAGAAGGGCCGTCAGAGCACCCCAGACCCTGAGGGCCACTGCGGCTGAACCCGGAGACCCCAGGGGCCGGTCTCTGCTTTTCTGAGCCCTCCACACATGGCCTGTTCCAGAAATCTCACAAGGACTCGCCCGTAGCAGCTGGTGGTGAGTGCTCCAGAGCCTGCTTTGCCGAGTATCTCCCACGGCAAGAGAGAGACCTGGGGGAGGCTTCCGATCACCCCTGACTGAGCCACTGGAGAGCCTCCCAGCAGCTCCTGTGTGTGTCCTGCGGGAACCAGGGGCTCACCCGCCAGCACGCAGACCCCGCCCCGCCTCACCTCTCGGTCCAGGCCAGCCGCCACCGTGACAATGTCTCCGGTCTCACTGTTGATGGTGAACATGTTCTGGGACGGGCTCTGCGGGGTCTGTGTCAAGATCCGGTACCGCACCATCCCGTTGGCCGTGGTGCTGTCGTCAGCGTCGTTGGCCGTGACAGTCATCACGTAGGTGCCTGGAACAGAGACAGCGGCTCAGATGGAGACGGCCTGCCACACAGGCTGCTGTCCCGTGCACACCTGGGCAGAGCCCCTCGGCGGCACAGCTCTCTGTGCATCTGGCACAGCGGAGCCCCCTTCCTCTGTGTGCCCAGAGCTGGTGTTAGTGCACCTGCCACCTCCACAGGGCTCTAGAATCTGTGCACGAATGCTGCGGGGCCCCAGGCACTTGAGCTTCTAGAATCTTCTTCTAGAGCTCGAGGTTCCTTTGATGTCATCTGCTCTGACCTCTTCCTTTCTCAGTTGGGGAAAGACCAGGCCCCAGAGGAGGAATAACTTCTCTAAGCTTCCAGAGCACGGGGCAGCAGACCAGGCCTGGGGCTGGGTGGCCCGAGGCCCCCACAGTCGGTCATTCACCAGGGTATCTCCAGTCCTGCATGGGGCCCAGCCTGGCTGGGCTTAAAGGGAGGGACTCGGAGGCACTGCAGCAGGGCCTGGCATGGGTCTGGGCACACAGAAGCTGTATAATAAACACCTGTGGAGGACACAGTGGCAAACAAACCTATCAGGGACCCCTCAGCAAGGAGGCTGTGTGTATGGGACCTAGCCAGATGGAGTACATCTGGGGTGCTGTGGGACTGGGGGCCGTCCTCATTTCAGAACCAAGGTGGACCCAAAGGGGCTGGGTGAGCTGCGCATGTGCTCCCGCAGCCCGATGCCTGCTTCCCTGTGTGCACATCGGGGCTGAGGGCTGCAGAGCACACTGCAGGGCCTGGTCCCCACGTTCTGAGAAGGGCACTTGGCTTTCCTTAGGCTGCGCAGCCTTTCCTGCCTTCAGGAGGGATTGGATCAGCACATCCCAACCCTGTGGCCGCAGCACCTGTCCAGGTATGAGCATCAGCCTCTGCTGGGGGCCGTGTGAGTGGGGGCTGCAGTCGCTGCTTACTGAGCACCTACTCTGTGCTGGCACTGTGCCGGTGAAGGCCCCGCTCTGCAGCTCCTAACTGCTGTCTCCTCATGCTGGCGTGGCAGGAGCTCCCACCTGGAAGTCCTGGGGCTGGACTCTGGCCACCATGTTCCAGGGTTCCTGCCCAGGCTCTGCACACGTGTGTGCTCCACTCACCCTGCTGGCTGCCTGAGATGCCCCAAAACCTGGGCGCTCCAGTGCCTGGGGCCCTGCAGCGTTCCTGCACAGAGGAGAGCTGCTGCTGCCTGCTGGGCTTCGGGGGTGGTGTGGCCTCTGCCAGCGCGGCACCTCCCCTGGCTGATGGGGCTGCCGGTCATGCGGGGGCCCCAGAGAGACCAGAGGTGCTTGTTCCTGTGTCTGTGAGATGAAGGACACTCGCCACACCAGCCCTGGGATCTTGCACAATCTGTTCTGTGTCTGGAACGTTCTTTCCCCTCCTCCCCCTGGCCACCTCCTCCTGCTCCCCGAAGCCCCTTCCTGGCCCTCCGGACTGAGTCATGGGGCCCTGTGCATCCTCATCTCACCTGCATTGGAACAACAGCTGTGTGTCTGCTTAATGCCTGTGTCCTCTGTGGGATCACAGCTGCCACAAGGGCGGGGCTGGGCCATGCTGTCCCTGCAGCCTGGCACACAGATGCCCTGCTGGACATTTGCCAACTGTGCCAGGAACCCAGGGTGCGGGGTGGCCTCATGCTCAGGAGGCAGGATCTGCAAGGAGCCCGAAGCTACTTCTTACTTTCAGGACCCCAGAGCAGGCAGGGCGCAGTCTCCTCCACCCCTCCGCCACCTCGCCCTCTCTCTGCAGCCTGGCAGGGAAGACCCCAAATCTGGCCTTCCACCGGGCAGGACAAGATCCAGTGGGATGCAGGGGCCCTTGGGTGTGTCTGACTAGGAGTGTGCTTCAGCGTCCAGCTTCTACTGAAAGAACGCAAGATTCTCAAAGCAGACACACTTCACGAAGACGCGGAAGAGCAAGCAGAGGCACAAGGACGTCTCTTTGGAGGGCGCGGTCTCCATCTCCTCCTCTGCAGTTGGGACCATGCTGTTGCACCCTAAGGCACGTGTTAGACACTGCCGGGGGGCGAGGATCATGGGGGCAGGGTCCCCAGTTCCAGGGGCTGATGGTCACCAGGTCGCGGCCCCTCCCCCCATTTGTTTACTGTATACATACACGTATTTTATTGAACTGTAATTCATACACCATACAGGTTGTTCTTTAAAGTTTTCAACTCAGTGGTCTTTTTTTGTTAGTATATTCACACAGTTATGCAGCTACCACCGGCATCGGATTCCAGAACATTTTCATCATTCCGAAAACAAATCCCTCCCGTCAGCAGTCACTCCTCCTTCCGCTTCTCCAGACACTGGCAACCACTCATCCACGTCCTATCTCTGTGGATTTGCCTCTTCTGAACACCTCATATAAGTGGAATCATACAATATGTGGCCTTTTGTGCCTGGCTTTTTAGAGTTAACCTAATGTTTTCATGGTTTATTCCTTTTCATGGCTGAATAATATTTCATTGTTTTATAGTCACTCTACGATTAGTGACTAAGTAGTTGCCACCTGCCAGACATCATGTGCTGTGCTCACATACAGCAATGAGAGCAATCAGGCACATATGGCACCTACTCCTTCTGCGTTGGTGAAGGAGACAAAACAAACAGGTAAATGAGGTAAACCTGTCGGTGATGGCAAATGCTTTTTGTGGGAATACGATATGCATGCGCGGACTGCTACGGAGGGGAGCTGCTGAGATGGCAACGGCAGAGGAAGTGGAAAGGCCTCTCAGAGGTGGAGGGGGTGAAGTGAAGAAGGACTCTGGGCAGAGGGGCTGAGGCCCGGGGCAGGGAAGAACTCTGCAGGTTTGAGGAACAAAGAGGGGAAGGAGCTGTGATGGGGTGAGGGGTGAGCTGGGCCCATGGTGAGGACTGTGGGCGTTCTTCTAAGATCACAGGGAAGCCAGTTCTGTGTTTTCATCAGGGGAGTGACGTACGCAGTTATCGCTGTTAAGACTTGCATAGAAAATAGACTGTGGGTAGTCAGGAGACCTGGGAGGCGTGGAGAAGAAGGCGGCACATTCATTCACTGGATTTTGTAGACAATTTGGTTGTAATGAGACCAAGAAGATGTTGCAAGCAGGGACCATCCACTAAGATGCTGGCTTCTTCACTCAACACATCTTCATTAAGTGTCTTCCAGGGAAAACACTGAGAGCTCGTGTTTTTTTAAAAGCATCTCCAAATAGACCTGCTTTACTTCATGAGATGGATACATTTCCAAAGAGTTGTGTATAAACTCAACTTTAATGAATATAATTATCAACAGAATTTCCTCAGAGTCACTAGTTATTTAAAAGAAACCCAGGAAATCTTGCTTTTAGAAAATGGTGGACAATGTCATTTTAAACTAATATTCCTCCCAAGGAAAACTAGAAAAGCTGGACAAAATAGAGACCTAAAACATCTGTGTAAAAGCACCAGAGAGCTACCACATAGCCAGGATGTGTGGGACTGATGAAAGGAGAGCCTGACACCTGGGCCATCTTTTGTCTTAGGGCATTTGCCGCTTCTAAAACTGGCTATGGCTGTGCTGAAGGGCTTTCAACAGATTTATGGGCACGGGAATCAAACACTGGGCTGAGGACTTGTCAAAGAGGAAGCATCCTGGTCTACCTCTAGCCCAGCAGAATTAGATTCTGGTGGTAGTTGCACAACTTTGTGAATATACTAAAAAAACCATGGAATTGAGCACTTTAAAGAGCAATCTGTATGGTGTGTGAATTATAGTTCAACAAAATACATGTATTTATGCAGTAAGCAAATGGATGGGAGGGGCTGCGACCTGGTGACCATCAGCCTCTGGAACTGGGACCCCACCCCAATGATCCTTGCCCCCCTCAAGGTGTCCCCACTGCTTTAGAGTGCAACAAGCCTGGTCCCAACCATACTTCCCTCTGCAGATGAGGAGATGGAGCCTGCACCCTCTAAAGAGACGTTCCCCTGCCTCTGTGCTGGCTTTCCTCTGCATTTTCCTAAGAGGAAAACTTTAAAGTACAGCACCCTAGGAGTGAGGGTGAACTGGGAAGAAACAGTCCTAACAGAGCTAACTACAGTAACTTAGGTTATGGTTGTCTGTGATCGTTAGTGTCCCCTACTAGCAGCAAAAAGAAATTGTTCATGAAGAGGGATGACATCCCACATAGTCTCCAGTGATCTCTACAATTCTTCATACACCACGGACTGCATTGGATTAACTAGGCATACAAGGAGACAAAACCTGACTGAAAACAACAGACACTAAACAGACCCAGAGAAGAGTCAGGTCACGGAGTAAACAGAGGCCGAGTGAAAAAACAAAAAGACCTTAGTTTAATATGTTTGAGGCATTAAAAGGTTAAGAGAGAAAATTTTGTCAGAGGACTAGATATTACTTAAAAAATAGAATGAGAAAGCTCTATTTGGAACATAGCTGAGATTAAGAACTTAGATTAACAGTAGATTAAAATGATTAAACAGAGAGTGAATGAATTGGAAGATACATCAGAAGACATTGTCCACACCAAAGCAATACAGCATAGGGCTAAGAAACCCATGAGGCTTTGAGGGGTTCAGCAGATGTGGAATTGGAGTCCAGAGGGACCGATGGGAAAGAGAAAACAGGAGCAACATCTGAAGAGAAAATAGTTTGAAAGTTTCCAAAACCAGTAAAAAATATCAAGCCACAGACTCAAGAAGCACTGTAAACCCTGAGCAATATAAATAAAAAAAAATTCACAGCCAGTCACGTCATAGGAAAACTGCTAAACGCCAAAGCCAAGGATAAAAATTCTTAAGCAACTAGAGATTTTTCAATGGGCATAAAACTTCCAATGTAGCAATGAGAAGCCTTCAAGCTGACTTCTGAACAGGAATGATGGAAGCTGGAAAACAATGGAATACAAGGAATTCATGAGGAACCTGGAGTTCATTATTCAGTAAAAAAACTTTCTAAGATAAAAGTGAAACACAGATACATTTAGATAAAACAAAAAGTTTTCGTCTGGAGACCTGCACTAAAGGAAATACTAAGGTGTTTTTCAGGAAGAAGAAAATGATTCTAGAGGGCACCTCGGAAATGCAGAAAGATATGAGAAGCTCTGTCTGTCTCTGTCTCTGTCTCTCATATGTACACACACACACTCACAGCTCCTATACATATACATATACACATACACAATGTTTATACAAAGGAGAAATATACTGGTACACCTAAGGAATATGACTTGTATAAACAAGCTGCACAGTCCTCCAAGGTCCAATAAGCACTTTCTGTAAAGGGCTGGACGGTTCGTATGTGACACTTTGCTGCTCACACATTCTCTGTCACAGCTCCTCAACTCTGCACAGAAGCAGCCCGAGGGGATACGTTCAGCAGTGGGCATGACTGCGTTCTCATCAAACCATTCACAGAAGCAGGTGCTGGCCTGGGTTTGGCTGGTGGTTTGCTGACCCCTGCTGCACACTCTCTTTTTTTGGATTTCAGGGACAATGTTCGGTTTTAAAAATACAGGGGAACCAATATAGTGTTGCCAACTTCTAGTTCTACCAAGGGAAGACTTTATACATCTAGCTCAAATGTTTCATGAAAGGAAAATAGTATTTTACCACCAAAATCATAGGAAAGTCGTAGTCTCAGAATAAAGGTCAGTCCTGCATTCAATAAATTGAGCTTCTTGAAGGCACCTGACATGTTTAGAGGCTTTGTATGTCCACCCTAGCCTGTGAGATGCAGGTGCCATGGCTGGGGGTTCAGCTTAGCGGGTGGCAGGTGTGCATGGCTGGGATGGGGCTTCCCCACGCATGCTCAGAGCTCCCTATTTCCTGCCCTCTGCCCTGGAATACATGGTGGGGAAACTGGGTGACAAGAGGAAAGGCTGGCCAGCATGGAGGGACACTCACCTGGTGTGGAGGGACACCCACCTGGCGTGGAGGGGACACCCACTTGGCGTGGAGGGGACACCCACCTGGCATAGAGGGACATCCACCCAGCATGGAGGGACACCTGTCTGGTGTGGAGAGGCACCCACCTGGCGTGGAGGGACACCTGCCCAGTGTGAAGGGGATGCACAGCCAGTGTGGAGGGACACCCGCCTGGTTTGCCTTAGGGCTGACAACAGTGGGGTTATGGTCCACTGTAGGTTTGGGAGCTGAGGCGCTGGCCCTTCCCCTCATCACCTATGATCCTGCATACTGCAGGGCTGTCTGGGTCACCACCTCCTAGGCTGTCTGTGTCTCTCACCCCTTTTTGGCCCCGCCCTGTTAGAAGCTGGGCCTCTGCGGCAGGAGCTGACCTAGCTGCCTCCCTCTGACTCCTCTGAGGTCTTGCCCAGGCCAACAGCTGTAAAGTGTCCTCGTGGACTGAATTCCTGCCCAACCTACAGCATTCCCGTGTCCCTGTAAAGGGAATACAGAGGGCCCCAGGATGCCTGCCCCAGGAAGAGGTCCTGGCATGGACGAACCCCCTCCACACCCCAACCATGGGATGAGCTGGTGGCCCTGGCCCAGACCCAGAGTCTTCCAGCACGGAAACTCCATGTGTCTGACTTGGGCTGATCCATTCCACGGTTTATGCTCATTAACCAAGCACTAATCGGATATTGATCAGGGGTCAAAGTCTCTGCCTGCTTTTTGGTTAAAAATAATTTTATCTCTCACATTCGATGCAGGCAAAATGTCCACATTTCCATTTGGTGGAGCTTTTGCAAAAACAGAATGTCATCCTCACAGAGAAGAGCCTGGACATTCTGAGATGGCCCAAGTCATTGGAACTCAGCTCACTGTGGCAGGTGTGTTGTTCCTTGTGAGCTGCCTTAGTTTAACACCCCTCCCCACAGTAAGGACTGCTCATTAGAAGCTCATAGTGGCTGTTATCACATTAGCTCTTCATTAATTCAAGACAAAAGTGGCTTTAAACCAATGCCACGGTGCCCTCCTCTGCCTACCTCCTGCCTCAGGATGCAAATCCTGCACTTAGAGCTGTTGGCCAGCTCCAGAGCACAGGAGGAAGGACCTGTGGGGAGGAGGAAACGTGATGAGCACCCAGGAATCCCCCACTTTACTTGGGCTCAATTTTATCATAAGCTCTCTCTCTCTCTCTTTTTTGACAGAGTTTTGCTCTGTCACCCAGGCTGGAGTTCAGTGGCATGATCTTCATTCACTGCAGCCTTCACCTCCCAGGTTCAAGCGATTCTTCTGCCTCAGCCTCTCAAGTAGCTGAGATCACAGGTGTGCACCACTATACCTGACAAATTTTTGTATTTTTAGTAGAGACGGGGTTTCTCCATGTTGGTCAGTCTGGTCTTGAACTTCTGAGCTCAAGTGATCCGCCCACCTCAGACTCCCAAAGTGTTGGGATTACAGGCATGAGCTGCTGCACCCAGCATATCATAAGCTCTTTGAAGGGAGGTCCCCTGCTTCTGACACAGCACCTGGACTGGAATGCCAGGGTGTTAGTGTTTCAGGAAGGGTGAGTAGGGCTTCAAAATCCCAAGCTCAGAGTCAAATGTGCATGCGCCCAGAGCAAGTGCTCTGGAGACAGGTGTGTGTACATGTGCACCTGGAGGGCAGCCTCCATCCCTCTCTCTCCTGCTGGCTCCTCACTGGATGCTCCCTGAGGATGGACACTGCTCTTAAGAACCCATCCCAGCCATCTGTATCATCCCCTTCCCAGGAAAGGGCAGATGGCAGGCCCCTCCCTTGGAGGTGGCTCAGGATCCCACCCTCTGGCACCAAGAACTGCTCATTGCTTTCCAGCTAACTACAAAAACATGCTACATGTAAGTGTCTACCTTTTTTTATTTTTGTCACGCTCAGGAATCTGCTTTATAAAGCCAAATAACACACTTTTGAGAATTCTTTTCTGGATGCAGAAATAAAACACACTCATGGTAACTAGCACATGCTCACCGGGAAACATCCAAAGGCACAATGCAGAGATGGCACCAACAGTGCCACACCCAACACACCTGCCGGAACGCTGGGGTACAGTCTCTCGCCAGAGGGGCAGGATCCTACATCTAACATAGTCGGGCTTTCTGCTGCTTCTCCTTCTTAAAATCAACTTTATTTTTGATCAAAGAAATGAAAGCAAGGCGTTTTCCACATGCCAAATGTGCAAAAGCCACTTTGAAATAATGATGGTACCTAATAGCGATGACACAGAGGGCAGCTGGCACCCTCCATGGCTTTCTGGGGGAGGGGGTGGCCTCAGCTTCTTGGAGGCGGTTTGGCTGTGCATACACAAAACCCTTCAAAATGTGCCCGCTCAGCAAATCCACTGCTAGGAGTTTATCCTAAGGAGAAAATCGTAGGTGTGGAAAACCCTGGCTATCTAAGCTGACATCGTTTCTGAGAGCAGAGTGGAGCCGGGAACAGATACTCACTGAACATCCACTCTGTGCCAAGCAGTGAGACCGATGTTGTGTATACCTCAGTGGCTAAAGCTCATAAACAAAATCCCCTATGCCAGGGGGTGGTGTGGCCACTATGTGGCAACCAAAGGTCCTCTGGATAGGGAACTTCTGTCCCTTGGTGACCTCAGTGCCAGGATGCTGGTGGTGACAGTGTACTGTGTGATCCCAGATGTTACTAATATGTTCACTATAGACATGAGCAATGACTTGACCAAATATAAAAATAGGATTCTGACCACACCTGCAGTAAGCAGCCTAGGAAACTAATCCAGCCAGGAAGCCAGCTATCATCACACTAACCAGCCAGGAAGAGAGCTATCATCTACACTAACCAGGCAGGAAGCCAGATATTATCTACACTAACCAGCCAGGAAGCCAGCCCATTCTCCACACTAACCAGCCAGGAAGCCAGGTATTATCTACATTAAGCAGGGCAGGAAATTAACCCATTACACACACAAACCAGCCAAGAAGCAAGCTATCGTCTACACTAACCAGGCAGGAAGTGAGCTATCATCTACACTAACCAGGTAAGAAGTCCAGGTATTTATCTACACTAACCAGGCAGGAAGCCAGCCCATTGTCCACACTAGCCAGCAAGGAAGCCAGGTATTATCTACACTAAGCAGGCCAGGAAATTAACCCATTACATACACAAACCAGCCGGGAAGCCAGGTATCATCTACATTAACCAGACAGGAAGCCAGCTGTCATACACACTAACCAGTCAGTGAAGTCAGCCATTATCTACACTAAGTATCCCAGGGAGTCAGCCATTATCTACAGTAACCAGCCCAGGAAGTCAGCCATTATCTATAGTAACCAGCCCAGGAAGTCAGCTATTATCTACACTAACCAGCCCAGGAAGCCAGACAGTATCTCCACTAATCAGCCCAGGAAACCAGCCATTATCTACACTAATCATCCCAGGAAATCAGCCATTATCTACACTAACCACCCCAGGAAGCCAGCCATTATCTACACTAATCAGCCCAGGAAGTCAGTCCATCACCTACACTAACCATCCCAGGGAGTCAGTCCATCACCTACACTAATCTTCCCAGGAAGTCAGTTCATCACCTACACTAACCATCCCAGGAAGTCTGCAATTATCTACACTAACCAGCCCAGGAAGCCAGTCAATCACCTACACAAACCATCCTTGGAAATCAGTCCATCACCTACACTACTCATCCCGGGAAGTCAGTCCATCACCTACACTAACCATCCCAGGGAGTCAGTCCATCACCTACACTAATCATCCCAGGAAGTCAGTTCATCACCTACACTAACCATCCCAAGAAGTCAGCAATTATCTACACTAACCAGCCCAGAAAGCCAGTCAATCACCTACACAAACCATCCTTGGAAGTCAGTCCACCACCTACACTACTCATCCCGGGAAGTCAGTCCATCACCTACACTAACCATCTTGGGAAGTCAGTCTATCATCTACACTAACCAGTTCAGGAAGTTAGCTCACTGCCTTCTGCTGGGTGCAGTGTGGGATTCAGGACAGCTGGGAGGGGTGCCTGGCAGAGCTGTTAGGGGCCAGGGGCAGGGGTGGGAGCACAGGGAGAGGACAGGCAGTGTCGGAGCATGAGGTCTGGGCACACACAGATTGAAAGTGATGAGGCTGCCTTGAAGCCACTCGGGGTGGATGTAGGCAGAACATCCTCCAGGGGTGGCATGGAACCCTGGAGATTTGCTGCACAGAGGGCCGGACAGAAAGCCAGGGCCTGGGTGGGTGATGCGGCAGGAGTGCACGAGCACCACTGTGCAGCCCCAGAGAGGACCATGGGCAGGGTCAAGTAACAGGATAACTAGTGCACTTGGCCTTGTCCTGGGAGGCCCCAGCGACCTCACCACGGCTCTTTGTCAGTGGGTTCAGGTGGGAATGGTGGGTGGAGATAATCGGGTTTGCCTCATGAGGGACTGCCCGGCAGGCTGGGGCTGCCTTCCCTTCATCCTCACATGAGCACCGTCTGCGCTGGGAGGGCTTGGCTCTGGGAGTGAGTTAGTGTGTCCTGGAGAGGGAGCCACCGTCCCCCTGACCTTACTGGATCCATGTGGCCCTCGTGTCTGGAGTCCCTGAGCCATAGCAGTTGCTCCAGGATCCTGGGATCAGTAGACGTGGCCTCCGTGTCCTGGGTCACATGGTCCTCCCCAGCAATGCGTTTTCTTGAGTTTCTGGGGGCATGCACTGCACTCCCTACAGGCTCCAAGTGGCAGGGATGTTTGACGGGTGGAGTTTCTGGCTGCACAGGGAGGGAAGTGGGTGGCACCCGGGGGAGCCCTCAGGCTTTTCCGCAAAGGGGACTGCATTGGTCTCCTGCGTTGCTGTGCCAATGCACTGCAGATGGGTGGCGTGAGGCAACAAAACCAGCCCCATCAGCTCCAGAGGCTGGGAGGCACGCCAGCACACGGCTCAGTGCCAGCAGCCCTGCCCAGCCCTTCCAGCCCCTAGGGTGGGAGTGTCTTCCATCTTGGGTGCCCCTGGACTTGCGGCCGCGTCACTCGAGCCTCTGCTTCCACCATCCTGGGCCCAGCCCTGTGTCTTGTCCTTTTGTTAGAAGGAAAACAGTCATTGGATTCAGGGCCCACCCTCCTGGCCTCATCTTGACAAAATGTCTGCAGAGAGCTATTTTTAAATCAAGTCACATTCTGAAGTTCTGGATGGACATGAACTGGGTGGGGGAGGTCTGTAGTCCACCCACCCAGGGGCTAAGCTGAAGCTGAGGCAGGCAGTGCCCGGAAAGCCCCTCTGGCAAGGCCAGGAGGAGACGGGGCCTCTTTCCATCCACAGGAGGTTCCGTGCCCTGGGTGACTCTGGAGGCCAGGTGGGGCTCAGCACAAGGGCAGGCCATCCCAGCCTCGAGGCTCTGCACCCTCGCTTCATTTCTGGGAGCCTCGGCTCCTCCTCTGCAGCCGGAGTGGCCCTGTCCGTCTGGCCTCCTTCCCATGCTGTGAGCAGGGCTGGTTCCGGCATCTGGGAAGGTGGGAACCTGGACTCCTGTGTCCCCACTGATCCTCACGCTTCTCCAGTGACACGGGATCTGGGCCATTCTCAAGTGCCAGCCTGCGGGGCCCCATTTCACAGAGGCTGTAAATCTGCAGAAACTGGGCTCCCCACAGGAAATATGTGGCCAGTGGTCCCTCACCTATGCCCTCTGCCGAGGAATGGTCACCCAGTGGCATCTGTGCTAACCTGGGGTGCCCAGGTGGGCTCTTCTGCCCCTTGGGCTTTGAGAACAAGAAGGATGCTGTCTTTCGAAGGCTCTCACTGGAGGCCCCTTTCTCCTCTTCCTCCCCCAGCAGAGAGACCTGAGTATTTCCCCATCAGCAAGGCAGCGAGCTGGGACAGCTTCCCCTCCCTGGCTGCAGCTGAGGGCAGCCTTGTCTTTTACGTAGGAGATGCCGGCCACCTCCTTACGAACCATGCTAACAGGTAAAGGGGGAGACGTCGGAGGCTGCCAGGCTCGGCTCTTTCTCAGAATTCATGTACCAACGCTGCCATGCGCCTTAAAGGATTAATTTCACAAGCCTTCAATTGCAGTTTAATTTGAAAACTAATTCAGCCCCATAATTGGCTTTCTGCTTAAATCACTGAGGCTAGAGATTTAAATTCTTAATATTCAGATGACTTTCAAGTATCTACTGCCATCTGTGCATTAACCTCAGGGGGACTTCCACCGGCACAGAAAGAAAATAAATAAATAAACGGGGCCCGCTAATAGAATAATCTATTTAAGCAAGAGCTCAGTGCTGTAGAGATGAAGGTTTCTCTGACTTCATTTGCAGCATGTAGATTTCCCCGCTTTTTAATATTTTAAAATGACATTAATTCAAAACTTATGATATAGGCCCCCACGCAGTTTCAAGGAGTTAGAAGGAGTAGCGCCCTCCGATTAGAGCCCATTTTAGTTAAAAAATCATCAATACGTAGGTTTCTCTTTCCCTGGGCAGCTTGAGAAATGCCAAGAGCCTGGTGAGTTCCTGGGCCCTGAGTTGCTCGCCCTCTGGGGCTGTGAGGGACAGCAGCGGAAAACAGTCACCAGGCAGTGATGGGGAGTGAGGGGTCCAGGGGACCCTGAGGACGGGTGCCAGGCTGGCTGTCCACTGCCCTCCTGCCCTGGGTGAGATGCCTGGCCTCATTGCAGGTCTGGCTGACATCTGCCTTCCTCTACGCCTGTGTGAACTCCACCTGTCTGTCAAGAACCCCCCAGGAGGTCCCATGGACTCCTGCCCATCTCGCAGAATGAATCCCCGAACACCTTGGCAGCACCAGGAACTAGCTCCAGGATACTTCTGAGGTGTCATCGACGCTTGCCAGCTGGCCTCAGGGTCAGGCTGAGGCTGGACCCTCCCTACAGCCCCCACTGCAGGGCTGAGGAAGCAGATGGGGTCTCTGTGCTGCAGAATTGAACCTGGTGGTGGAGACCAACAGCCACCAGAGGGACTTGCTGGGTGTTAAGGGAGGTCGCCCAGGATGTGGAGGGGCCTCCCAGGGGGAGAGGCTGGGACAGACGCCTGTGCAGAAGTGGGTGTGAGCTGTGGGCAGAAAGAGTGGGCGCAGAGGGTGAGGGACGGTGCCCTGGGCTGAGGGCACAGCTTTTGCCAGGGCCTGGGGGCAGGGAAAGGCTCTTCTCATTGACAGTGGCCTGGACATTTGCTTCCCTGCCTTTCCCCAGGCATTAGGCCTGTGCCCTGAGGAGCGGTTGTATCTCTGGATTTCTCAACTGGACAAAGGTCTTCTGGATGGTGGGGTTCATGCGTTCCCACCTGGAGCCCTCCACAGCACCCGGCTCTGATGTCCACCTTATCCACGGAACAACACACCCACCTGGGACTTCTTCCTGCAGGAAACTGCCTAGGCTACACACCGCTCCTCCCTCCTCCCTCCTGTGCGATGGTGTGCGTGATGCTTGGGGGCCCCGCAGCCATCTCGTGACCACGTGGTAAGAACTGAGAGGGAAATGGCTGCCACACAGACCTCGGCCTGAGGCCTTGAGCTCTCACCCGAGCCTCCACTGGCTCCAGCTGCTGTGGCTGGGCTTTCTGTGACTTTCAGCCAAAGGTGCTCCTGACACACAGGCTGGGAAGGGGAGGCAGTTTGCAGAGTGGCTGGCGGAGGTGTTCAGGGGCCAGCCCGCCGGCCTCTGAGTCCTGCCTTTCCCTGCCAGCTGTGGTGGGTCTTTGCTGTTCTGTGCCTTCACTTCCTCAGTTGTATGTGGGGGACATAAAAGTAGCATTTCCTGGGGCTGTTGTGGCATTTAGCGAGCTGATTCCTGCGGTGAACTTAAGATAGTATCTGGCACCCGGCAGAGTGGACGAGTGCTGTGGACGGCGTTTCTGTGATGACTGCACAGCCTCATCTTCAGCGGAAGGCGGATCCTTCCCATGCTGAACCTCATTAGACTCTTTGCTGGTCCTGCCCCTGGGTGCAGAGAAGCAGAGATCGTTGGTGGAGGCCAGCGGAGCCCACATCCAGCACGGTTCTTGGGCCCAGGCAGAGTGGACAGCTGAGGCTGGGCAGGCGCGTGAGCTGCAGGTTAGGGCGGCAGCAGCTTGTGTCATCTGTTGCTTGCTCTTTTCAAAAGCTCCAGTTCAAAGGAACAGAACACGCCGTTTTAGACTCAAAGGCACCCTGGGGGTGGGGGGCTGCACGCTGATCTGCAGGCAGACAGCACAGAGGGTCCCCCAGGAACTTCTCTGCCCTGGGGAAGGGGTGGCTGTTTCTCAGCACAGGTCTCTGCAGGACTCATGGAGTCTCTCTGTGGATATAAATGCTAGGATCCCACAGGAGGAGCCCTTGGGAAAGGCAGCCTGGGGCCATTACTCCAGAGGGGAGGGGAAACCAGTGTTGGCTTGTAGCTGACCCTGCAGGGTCCTGGATGCCGCCCGCATGGACCCCTTTGTGGTCACTGTCATTCTCAGTGACTGCCTCTTCCCCTCCAGAGAACCTGCTGGGGCAGTGCAGAGCCCAGGAGCCTTGCCTTGGGCTGCGGCCCTTCTCAGTTCTGGTTTCTGCTGGTCAGGGCATCCTGCACCTCCTCCTCCCTCCCAGACATCTCCTGGGAGCAGGCCGGGCCTTAATAAATCACCTGCACCCAAATCCTTCCCGCAGGCCAGTGTCTGGGAACCAGACCTCAGGCAAGGCTGTGGTTGGCCTATCCCAGCTAGAAAACTGCGTCGTTTGGACATGGCTGATGTGGAATTTGTGATAATTCAGAAATAGGCATATCCGAGGTGTAGCTCAGCCCTCAGGGAAGAGCAGACCCACCAGGCAGACCAGCAGGGGGACTGGGCGCGGACCCCGCGGACCTTGCTGCTCCAACGATTCTGGAACACAGGTGGTTCTCAAAGTTGCCTTGTATTTATTTTTATTGATTGCTTGATTGATTGATTGAGGCAGAGTTTCACTCTTGTTGTCCATGCTAGAGTGCAGTGGCACGATCTCGGCTCACCGCGACCTCCGCCTCCTGGGTTCAAGTGATTCACCTGCCTCAGCCTCCCAAGTAGCTGTGATTACAGGCATTAGCCACCATGCCTGGCTAATTTTGTATTTTTAGTAGAGATGATGTTTCTCCACATTGGTCAGGCTGGTCTTGAACTCCCGACCTCAGGTGATCCAGCTGCCTCAACCTCCCAAAGTGCTAGGATTACAGGCGTGAGCCACTGTGCCTGGCCTATCTTTTAAGAGAGGTTCAAGCTGACAAAATTACTTTGGTGGAATCAGGAAAATGAACTGATATTTTGAGCCAGAATGTATGATGACATTATGACATATTAAGGAGTTAGCTGTAGATAATAAGGACACTGTTGGTGACAGCGTCACGGAGGGGAGTCACATGGACGCCTGTCCCTAACCTTTCCCGTCCATGAGGCGGGGCCGTCCTTGTTTTCCTTTCACTGATGATGTGTGAGGCAGCAGGAAGGAGCTTGCCCGGGGCCACACCAGGGCCATGCCCAATGTTGTGGCCACATGGCAGTGCCATGGATAGCGTGGGAGAACCCCTGCCTGGTGAGGAGGGGACTGAGCACAGGCAGTGCTGTGTGCACGTTCCCACCCTGGCAGAGGGAGGTGGGTGAAGGCCAGGGCGTGACCACCTCACGCCGTCCTGGAAGCCATCCCTCCACCCGGCAGTGAAGCTGGCAGTAAAGCTACAGGAATCCTGCGGTGCTGGCAGGAGACACACAGACCAACAGACCTAGGAACAGACCCACACATACGTGCCCAACAAAGATGTCAGAGCGGTTCACTGGAGGGAGGACAGCCTTGCAGTGCCTGGTGCTGGGGCAGTCATGAAAAAGATGGAAATGAGCCAAAAATACACCTGATCTACATCTCACATGTTATATAAAAATTAACTCAGCATGAATCATGGACCTAATGTAAAATAAAACCTAGAAACCTTTTAGAAAACCCAGAGAAGAGCATTTTCAGAACCTAGGACTTGAGGAGGCATTCTGAGATTGGAGACCAAGGCCTGCTCCATAAGAAGAAGCGCGGACAAATGGGGCTTCATCCGAATTAAACACTTTCGCTTGCAAAGACCCTGGGAGGAGGACGGAAGACAAGTTACTGAATGGGAGAAATATTTGCAAACCACATATCCAACAAAAGACTTGTATGTAGAATACGTAAGGAATTCTGAATACTGAACAGTAAAAGAATAGTTAGGAATGGACAAAAAGCGTGAAGAGACATTTCCCGGAAGAGGATGCACCGATGGCAAATAAATACAGGGAAAGACACTCCACATCGCTCGACAGTAGGGAAAAACACGTTCAAACCACAATGAGGGGCCAGCACGCACCTCTGGAATGGCTAACGTTGAAAGCAATGACAACATCACATGCCGGAGAGGATGCAGAGAAACCGGGTGCCTCGGCAGGGTGGGACGAGTGTTAGACGGTGCAAGCCCTCTAGCAGAGAACATGGAAGTTCCTTCCAAAACACACGCCTGCTCCCACACGACCCACAACTGCATTCCCGGGCATTCATTCTAGAGAAACGGAAACTTACGTTCACACAAGACCTGCGCGTGCATGGGCATGCAGCCACCCCGGCACTGCCAGCCCCACCTACACTTTCCACTCGCGAATGGAAAAGAATGTGGGGGTGCACACAGGACCCTTGCGGATCCCAGGGGCTGGGGAAGAGTGTGGGGCACTTATGCAGGACCCTCATGGTTCTGGGAGGCTGGGGAAGAATGTGGGGTGCACAGAGGACTCTCATGGATCCCGGGGAGCTGAGGGAGAATGTGGAGTACACGCAGGACCCTCATGGATCCTGGGAGGGGGGCCAGGAAAGAGTGTGGGGTGCACACAGGACTCTAGTGGATCCTGGGGGGCTGGAGAAGAATGTGTGGTGAATGCAGGACACTCTTAGATCCTGGGGGTGGGGAAGACTGCAAGGTGCACACAGGACCCTCGTGGAGCCCAGGGGGTGCTGGGGGGTACATGCAGGACTCTTGTGGATCTTGGGTGTCTGGGGGACAGTGTGGGGTGCATGCAGGACTTTTGTGGATCTTGGGGGTCTGGGGGACAGTGTGGGGTACATGCGGGACTCTTGTGGATCTTGGGGGTCTGGGGGACAGTGTGGGGTACATGCGGGACTCTTGCGGATCTTGGGGGTCTGGGGGACAGTGTGGGGTACATGCGGGACTCTTGTGGATCTTGGGGG
>CAUYQU010095081.1:0-46900 GCA_963574635.1 Cheracebus regulus | reverse complement strand
CACTATACGCTGGGGTATGTTGGGGGGAAATAGGGGAGGGACAGTGGGGGGTGGGGAGTTGGGGGGAGATAGCATGGGGAGAAATGCCAGATATAGGTGAAGGGGAGGAAGGCAACAAATTACACTGCCACGTGTGTACCTGTGCAACAATATTGTATGTTCTTCACATGTACCCCTAAACCTAAAATGCAATAAAAAAAATAAAAATAAAAATAAAAGTCATGGAACGCTCTAAAAAAAAAAAGAGCTGAAATTATCAAGATGGACAAAAGTATGTCATAGAACTGGGTCAATGAATAATGCAGGATAGAAAAAAAATGGTGAAATGGATAAGAAGGTATTCAAAATATAGGAAAAGGTGATTTCTATATAAATCATATGACAAGGCAAGTCTCATGGCAACGTCTTTTTCTATTCCAATACATATGCAAGAAAAACGGACTTAGCCTCTTTTAGAAAGAGAACTTGATGGCATCAGGAAAAAAACACAGATCGTGATTAAGCCTGAAAAGAGAGACAGGGGCATTCAAGCCTAGGGTATTCCACAGTTTTTCAGATCCACAAGATAAGCATGCCAGGCTCTTACGGTGCAATAGAGGCAGCTTCTACAACTCTTTTCTATCATCTTACTCATTCATTAATTGAACATATATGCCAGGAATATATGAGAAGAAACTGAAGATTGTACACAGATTTGCACTTCTCAATAGACTAAAGTCTTCTTTGGAAATCTGTAAAAGTCTAGATAATCTTCATAACGTTACATTTAAGGATAAACAAATCAGTCTCTCATTTACAAATTAGGAAACTAAAAACAACTAATTAGTCTCAGAGCCACAGCTAGAGTCCATGTTTCTGGATTACTAGCCCAGCGCTTTTAGACTAAATTATGCTGTATCACTCTAGGACCACACCAAGCATAAAGGACATGCCAAAACAAACAAACAACAAACAAACAAAGTGTGTGTGTTGCATGCCAAAACAACAAACAAAGTGTGTGTGTTATTTTCTCAATTCAAAGGCATCTTCTTTACAATCATTGCTTTACTCTCTCCTGCCAGCTCTGCTTTTCCCCATAGGTCATTTCACCTGGAAAAGGCAAAGAGTGAACTTATTAGAGATTTACGTATTATTCCCTTCAATTATTATCCTATAATGAGGAATTACCACTAGGTGGTAAAAATAGAAGGTAGGAAGAGCAAGTCAAGAACCTCACAAATTTTGGACATCCTTTTCATTCCTTTATAGCATCTAATATAGTATTTTTTTTTGCAGAATAGGTAACCAATAAGAATTGACTTTTTAAAGTTATAAGTGTCTCTTTAGTAAGAATATGTAAGTTAAAAATTAAATGCCTAAAATTTAGTCCATAAAAAATTATAGTAATTTATATTTAACTTTTACATCAAAAAATTGTTTTCATGACTTTTAGCATTCATAAATATTTAAGGCCCATATGGTGTATATGTAATATGTGTTTCTGAATCACTACGATTGGAATTAATATATCAGCATAGCACATGCTGACATTTCTATAGTTTCAGGTACTTACTGTGCTTGACTTTTTCACCATAGGGCAGCTGTTAAAAAGCAATGGTAAACCACCTAGACATGTTCTGTATTATCACTTAGATCACAGAAGATAATTTGAAGGATAAAGATTCATCTCAGGAAGTGACTGTCATATATACATATATGTATGACCCAGAATATCTTCACATACAATGTTGTGTTTTCTTGGTGAGGTGGATCTGGCAAAGACCATCTGCTAAAAGCCAGGACAGAACAATTTTCCTACAGTGACCTAAACAGAAAAGGCAAAAGAAGTCCAAAGGCACGTAGAAGGAGTCACAGCACAGCCTCTTCCCAGGATACTGGAGTTGGCCTACATCTACCTCCTATACCTCCCCCTGTGCAGACACACACATTTACACACACTATATTTGGCACTTTCATCTACCAGAGACACACAGAATTCTCTCCAATAATCACTGCAAAAGTTAGAGCTCCAAGAGTTTCCTCTATGCTTTGTCTGTAGACATAGATACAACAAAATGCACTTCTACAACAAAGAAACCCATCATGATAAAATTAAGTGTCACAGGAGCTGGGCAATTGCTTACATCAGATTGCTTTGATGATAATTGAAGGAGATGGTTGAGTGTACAGTTTGAGTGCTTCTTCCTGGTTGAACAGATTACAGTTCTATCCCTAGAAATTTTCTGCAAAGATAAAGATACGAAATTCTTATTCTTCTTCTTGGTACTTAATAGTACTATTCTCTGCCTTGAACAAAGCTCATCCTTCAAGGTCTCTCAAATATTCCATCTTCAATAAAGTTTTCCTTAAAGCCATCAGAAAGAATTAATTATGCTGCACTAATGTTATATAGCACTTTACTTGTTATACTAAAACACAATTTCATATATGGTTTTGGTGTGTTTCTATTCAAAGTTACTTAGTCAAGACTCCTTATTTTAATTCCAAAGTGCTTCCTATGTATATGTATGTATTATATATAATTCACTATACTATCTGTAATTTATCTGCTTACACATCTGTCTCTTTCCCTACCTTCCCTATCTCCCTTCTCAATGTGACCTTTTTGAGAAAAGGACACATATTGTAGCCAGTTTGTCTTGCAGTCTGCTATTTGGCCAGCAAGGCTTCCTGGAGACTAAATGTTGTCACTGCCAGTAGGTTGAAAAACCTGTCAATAGCACCTGACTTCTACTAACTAGTCCTGGATAAAGCCTCAGTACTTATTGCCATTTCTCTGCTAGGGTCTTTAAAGAAAATTGCCTTATGGAGCAGAGTCTATAACGACTTTGTAAGTATCACATTTCATATTTCCTTAAGAATCTTGATTGGCGTATGTTCTCTGACTTGGATCACACTCTACCAATCAAAGGAACCTATGTACTTTGTTGTCTCTCTGTCTTGTTTCCTTCTTCCCTTCTCATCCATTCATTTATTCACTCACCCACCAGGGCCAGTTTCCAAGCCTGGTTTTAGGGTCTGCCCCCTAAAATATGCTCTATTTTGTTTCTCCTGTTTTCTTAATCAACCATAGGACTCAAGGGATCCGCAGTACATCTTTGTTTCTTTCCTTTCAACTTCTATCTTTATTATTCTTACAAGCTTTTTCAGCTTTAAGAATCAATAAAATTTTCACAATTTTATACCATCTTATCCTCTCACCAGAGCACCTGCTCTCACCTTCAAGCAAACTTTCCATTTTCATAATAGCCTCACTCATACATTTATAATGCAAATTTGCATGTCAGAGAAAAAATATTTCACTGCTTATTTTAAAATAAAACATTTTAAAATACTTTAGATCCCACATTGACATTTCCACCATTCTACCTAAGGTCTTCTTGTGGTAGGAGCAGGGACTTTGGAGTAAAAGAAATCCAGCTGGAACACCAGTTTTATGATTTGGGTTATTTAATATTGCTGCATCTTAATTTATTCCTTAGTAAATTTGGAACAAACACATCCAACCATTGAGTTGTTCTATAAGCTTGAGATTATATGACTCATGGTAAGCACTTCATAAATGGTAGCTATTTTTGGTTAAAAAAAGAAAGAAAGAAAAATAGAGCAAATCTCTACTTCTTGGATAGGCTCTTTCAATATGTAGTAGCCATAGCAAATCCAACTGAAGAGACAATGACAGTCATTTTCATCATCATGGCTTCTAAATCCAACACCTTTTATATTATTAAATAAAATGTGAGCTGCTTTCTTATTTACTTTTATAAAAACCATCTGCATATGAAGAGATTAGTAGCACCATTTAATAAAATATTAGGAAGTCTAGAGTAACTATTTTCTGGAACTGTCTGCATCTCCCATCCCTGCACATTGCTGTGTCTCTGCAGATAACAGTTTTGCCATCACTTCTACCTAGATCAATGATTTAACTACTCTATAAAGACAGCAGAGCCAAATAGAAGTTATTTCATTAATTCAGATAATAGATTACTTTCAACACATCTCCACTATCCTGATGAGACACTGAGCTTGAAAAGATATCTACATATCTACTGCAAGCTCAAAGTGCTTGCTCCCCAGCTATGGACACAGAGAAAGCACCGTTGATTATGTAAATCAATAAAATAAAACTGTGAATCAATAAAATTAGAATAATGACAAAGGTCACATTCTGGTTCTCTTTTTGTTTGATTCTACTATGTTCAAGAACTCAAACTCAATACTTCCCATAAGTAGCACTAAGGGTAAGATGCCTGAAGAGCTCCCCTACTGAAAGAAGGGCTTTGGCAATCCTAAGTCTTATTGGGTATATTCCAAGATAAAAGATTTCCTTAAGGAGCACCTGTTTGTAGTGTTTTTACACCTACTGCCTGCACACCTCTCATACTACATTTACGGTAGAACATAAACCTTGGACAGAGACTTTCAAAAACCCACTTCCAGCAAGAACTTCTCATCCATTCATTTATTCACTCACTCATCAATATTCATTAAGAGGTTTCTCTGGGCCAGATACTAAACTAAAGACATGGATGTAGTAAAGAATGAGAAAGACACTATCCCTGCTCTTCGGTAGGGGCAACATCACTTTGCACTAGAGGAGTCACCTGGTGCTATGAGGATAGAGGTCTCATAGATGAAATATTTGAGAAGGCCTCCTAACGTTTCCACTGAGGACATGAAGAATGAACAGAAGGTAACCATGCCAAGAGGGAGTGTTAAGAGATTAAGCAAGAGATAAGCAGAAACCAGGATTTTCAAAACTCATGTCAAGATGTTTAAACTTTACAATAGCTGGAAGGTTTAGTGATGGGTAGGGGATTTGATAAGAATATTGTTCTACTTTTCAATTGTCTATATTTTCTGATTTTATGTTGATAAACATGTTTATTGATTTTACAATGAAAAGACAATAAGATTTGTATTTTAGTTTTTAATCAAGAAAATTAAGAGAGAGAAAGTAATAGCAGAAAAGGAAAGCTGAGCCAGAAGTAATAATGGTAATTTTTTAAAAATGTATATTATTATAGGCTTACTAGAGATAGACCATAAATTTAGCTTTAAACTTATTAGAAACCAATTTAAAAAGGGCAACTTCAATAGTTTCATAATATGCAAAATCCATGAAAAAGAAAGCCAGAGTGGCTAAATAGGACAAGTAGGGAAGGAAAAGAAGGAAAGCAACTGGAAGGGGTGGGTGGTAGGCAGATCATGTAAGTCTTCGAGGGTCATTGCAAGGACTCTGGATTTTATTCTGAGTGTGACAGAAACCTATGTGCATTTTTGAGCAGTGGAGTGATGTGATTTAATTTACATTTTAATAGCTCACTCTGTCCGCTCTGTAGAGGAGGATCAGAAAAGTCAAGAGTAGAAATAAGGAGACCAATTTAAAGACTATTGCAGTAGATCAAGAGAGAAATGATGGTGGTTCCATCCAAGATAATAGTGGTGAAAATAGAAAAAGGTGATCAGATCTGGTAAATAATTTGAAAGTAAAGCTGATAGGGTTTGGTGAAGGATGAATAGAGGGTAAGAGAGAAAGAGGAATCAAGTGCATCTTTTGTATTTTTCAGGCTAAGCCATTATTTTGGAGATAGGAGGTTCTGCAGGACCTCCAAGGAAGTTCCTTCCCTTCCCAATCCTCCACTTATCTTCTCTTGGGTCATCCTAAGAATGTTTTCTCTATCTTACTTATTGTAGCCTTCTTGTACCAGCTTATGCTCAGCCCTGGAAGCATTTTCTTTCTGAGTAGGGGGTTAGCTGTGGCTCTCAGGGTATCCTTGGTCCTAAGACTTTAGTTTCTCCTATCACAAAGAAGGAGCAGACCTTTGAGAAGTAGTACTGAAACAGTTGTCTGGTCCACTGTCACCTAGCCAAGTAAGTTGCCTATCAGAAATTCTAAGGCAATAAATCAAGCCCTTTTCATGGATTATAATTATAGGGTTGGAGTTTTATGAGAATTAAATAAGAAAATGATTTAGAAAAACAATTTTAATAAACTGTGATGCTCTTCATCGCAGCAAGACATTAAATGCTAATAATAATGATAATAATGATGGCAATAGCTACTATTATGAGAGTACTTAATGCCAGGCACTATACGAGGTGCTTTACATGTCACAGTACTGAAGCTCAGAACAGCTCTATAACCTGGGAATTATCCCCATTGTACAGAAAAGAAAATTAAGGTCACACTGGCTAAGATGTTCATTCAAATTCACACAACTAATAGATAATGAAATAGATAATGAAATCATCATTAGAAGCTAGATTTTCTTGACTCTACTCTCTATGCTTTGAGATTCTAAAGCTGTTTTTATCAACCTGGTTAGCTATATCCTACTCTCAAAATATCAGCTAGAGAAAGGTATGCACTGGCTTACAAGTTAACAAAGGCACAATGCTCTGAGATGCCATTAGATTGTTGCAAAAGTAATTTCAGTGTTTTGCCATTGAAAGTAATGCCATTACCCAGAATTCCATTATCACAATGACTTTTGCAACAACCTAATAGAATTCTGGGTAAGACAGAGCTACAAAGCTTATTTAACAATATAGGATTTGTCCTTCTTCACAGAAAAATATTCTTGGGTGAAAAGAAATGAAAGCTTGGAAATAAAAGTTCTATTTCACCTTTTGCTGTTGGCCAAGATGGCTGTCACAGAAAGAAAAAGGAGTCTTTATATTTCCTCTCTTGAAACCAGGAAATAACTCAGACTCCACAAATTCTTTATTCCTTCAACAATCCTTAACAATATGGCATCACCAATATGATTCAAAGATGTTTTATTATGGAAAGCTCACAAACCATAAAATATATTTACTAAAAAAGGTACATATCAAAGTGCACAGATACCTAAAGAATGGGGCAGCTCCCTTTGTATAGGAACTAAGTGGCAAAGAGGCAATACTTCATGTAGGATGTCAAGGGGACCTACTGAGGAATTTTAAACACAATCAGTTTGAGTGTTGGAAATTCACTCTGGCAGCAAGAAAAGAGAATAGATTAGGAAAAGATGAAAAGAAAGACCACAGAGGAGGAGGCTATTACAACATTCCACAAGAGAGATAATGAACTCAGACAATTAGGCCAGGAACAGGGAGGACAAGATGCATTATTGAGGTATTTGCATGGCAGAATTGCAAAAAGAAACAAAAGAAAAGAAAAAGTACTTCATCCCCTTTTAAATATTCAGATAAAGGGAGGAACCATGGATGATGAGGAAGAAGATTCTCCCACAAACATAAACTTGACTACAGCTTTTCAAGATACAATTTGTATATTCAGTGCATTAACTTGAGGTTTGGGTAAATAGCTTTGTTTTCTTCCAATGCAAAGCATTCACATTTATTTTCTTCAAGTTACATCATGACAGAGGCTCCAAACAAGGCCAGCAGAAAAGACTTTTCCTAAGAAGAACGACCAATAATACCACAATGTCAAAACTCTCTAAACGGATTCAGACATGTTTCCTAGATGATTGCTTAAGTGAGATATCATATGTAAACTGCAAATAGAGTGTGTGTCATATTAGAAGTACTCAATAAATTTTAACTATTTTACTACTAAGGTTCAGTCATCCACGTTCATCACAGGCTTTCTCTAGGTGGCTAATTAATCATGAAGTATTTCAAGCAATATGTATTTATTGAATATGTGCACCTCTCTCTGCAGGCAACACTCCCTGCCATGTAGTTTGCCCAGAGTTGACTCCTGCAGAAGCACTTGAACACGGTAGGGTAAAACAATAGGGAGAACATGAGCCTGGAAATTTAGAGATTTCAATTATAGTACTAGGGACACAAAATGTTAACCCCGTGCACTCTTCTTACAGTTGAGAAAATCGACACTGTTCATTGCCTCCTTCAGTTTTTCAGAGGCAAAGCCAGGCCTAACAACAGGGACTCCTGACTTTCTGGCCCTTCGTCTTTTCCATGATAGCATATATGGGAGGCCCATCCTCTCTGGAAGGCCACACATAATCTAACTTACATTCCTGTGCAGATGACACTATTATGACAGATTAATTCCCAAAAACCCTGAAACAATTTCTTTAAATTAGGTTAAGTGGGTCATGTCTGCTAACACCTAGGCAGGTGTTACCATGCCTTCAGGCACTGCATACAGACCAGAAACTGGAGACAAGCACTAGTTTGGATTCATGATGACTAAGAAGTTTATTTTCCTAGATATATTTCTCTACATTTCTACCTAAAATGCAAAAGAGACTGTGTATACAAGCCCGTTAACACACAGACACACACACACATACACATCTTAAGCCTCAGAAATGAAACCAGTAGAATTCAGTGTTTTCTATCAAAAGTTACATTCTGAGCTGAGTAGTTTAAAACTACTATTAAGCTCTCCAGGAAATCTGTGTGACTCATCTGAGTCTGCTAGGTATGCATTTGAACAACCCAAACATTGAGATACATTATGTATTAACAGAGAACTTCCATATTGTAAGCATGTCTGTGTTTGTAGCCTTGAAACATGAATTAAGAAAAGGGAATGTATCAGCATTGCTCAGACCCATTAATTAATTAGTATTCACTATCCTTTTGCAAGCAAGCAATTTTATCTCCATTTTGGGATTAAGAAATTAAGTCAAAGTCGAAAAGCTATATTGGCTCACTAGAGGTTTGGCTCTTAATAAATCTCAGATTATTGGTCTCATATTTTGGTCACTAATACTACAGTACTCTTCTGAAAGAATTAAAATGAGTATATGCCCTTATTGTTTCCTTTCTTTTGTTCCCCATAGTAAATTGCACTGCTCCAAATCAGCCCTCAATGCTTGATTTGCAATAGCACTACAAACAGTAACTTATACCCAAAAACATAATTTCCAAGGTTATTTGTATTTTTAAAATAAATACTTAGTGTGCTCTCAAATGTTAATTCCCAACCAAAAACTGCAATATTAAATTTTAATATTCTCTTTCATTATTTACTAAATTATTTGAATCACCAAAATACTGTTCTTTTAAGTTACAATTTTTAACCCTAGATTACGGTTTAACCCTAGAGTGAGGTTTTAGCTCAATTAAAGAAATACTCATTTTCCCTACAGTAAGATCACTATTTTTTCAGAAATAGTCATATATAAGTAATAGTCATTTAAAGATTTTAATATAAGAATCTTAAAATAAATATTTCAATGGAAACTATAAGAAGGAAAATAGAAACATTCATTTAATGTTCAGAACTAAATAGTAAATATAATTTTGAATTTAAAAGTTTTCTAATCTGGCATTTGCATTTTGATTTTTCTATTTTCTATTATTTATCATTCTCTTTTTTCTACCAGTATTAATAAATTTTTACAAGTTTCCTTAAAGTAAGGATTACTACTCTCATAAGAAAACTAAAACATAATTATATTCAATATACTAGATGTATACCCATATATAGAAAACATAGAATACGTTAGATGTTATTAACATACTCTCATTTTTCCTTTCTTTGAGAATTAGCACTAATTATCAAGCATTTAATAAGTAAAATATAGTGATTTAAGAGCTTTAAAGAGTTAATTATGCTACTAAATGATGCTTACCCTCGGTAAAGAACTTGCTCAAGGCCTCGAAGTTTCAGACTCATGATTTAATTGGCTAGATTGTATGTTAGGGAGTGAAATAGGATAGCAAAAGAGCTTTCTTAAAATAAATATTAAATAACTAGAAAAAAAGAAAAAAGCATCATCACATCCCAAAATTAAATCTCTGAAAAGCAAAATTGCTACTGCTTTTGCCCAATTTCTCTGTTTCACAGTTTAATGTAACATAAAATTCCAATTCATGTATATACATATATATATGTTTGGCTTCAATCCCATGAGCTCGTATACCCATATGAATAAAAGGCAACCCAAGTCAATGAGTCAATGTCCTGGTGAAGGCATTGCAGGCAAATTGAGCCAAAGAATAGAGAGAGCTTTTGGATAGGAGTGTTTGAAAAAGCATAAGGCATCTGCCCAATGACAGAAGTAGAAAATAACTGCAGAGAGGAGAGTCTGGAGAAAAACGAGTCTGGAAGATACGTAGTGATTAAATACTTACTTCTGTCATGAGCGATTATGAGAAAAATAAATCATGTGAGATATTTCTGGTTGAAGAAAAATACAGATTTTGGAGACAAACTTATTTGAATTCTAGACATAATTTCAAAATTTGTTAGCTGTGTGACCCTGGCCAGGTTATATAATCCTCCAAAGCCTCAGCATTGTCACTTGTAAAATAAAATAAAAAAATAATAATACCTATCTTAAAGGGCTCAGTGAGAATATATGAAATAATGTGTTTGTGACAGAGCCTGATAGAGCATTTCACATAGAGTACATCCAACAAAATGCCAGTTGTTTTTTCTTCCTATCATCCCTTGGTCTTATTTAAATATCAGTGAACACATCAGAGAACTTTCCTTGCAACCCAGCAATTCTACTATCTCCCAGGCAATTCAGACTTTTAGTTACCCCTAATCCCTTGATCCATCTGTAGAAGTAAAATTTCAAACAAGAAGCATTAAAAAATTGCATGGTCATTTGTCCTAATTGGTTTGACTTATTTTAATATTCTAAAAAGTCATTGATAACCATTTTTAGAGTTATGTTTGCCTTCCAACTCTAAACTAGGGCCATTCTGTTATCTCAATAACTATACTAACCATTATCAGTTCTCTCTGTCTCTGTCTCTTTCTCTCTCTCCATACACACGTATACACACACAAACACATACACACACGTACACATACACACGCCACACACTAGAAGGGGATGAGGACACAACCAGCATAAAATTATCCAGAAAGAGCAATCCCATTCCCTATCTTCCAGATCTAAAAGTTCTAAAATCAGGAGAGCTCCTCCTATATCTTTGATATTGTTGTGTCTGGGCAGTCCCAGGGATATGCCTCAGGTCACTAACCCTTAGGTTACTCTAAGCCCACTGTAGAAGAAAATCACACCTACAATGTGGCCTTCTCCATGCCTCTGGCCTGACCACCAAACTCTGCAAAGTGAGTCTCGTACTTGACAAATACACCAGTCTAAGGCATTTAGCTTCTTTGAAGAGCAGAACATTCAAAAGAAAGAAATAGAATAAAGCAGAACTTCAAGCTCTCACCTGACCAGTTTTAAAGCATAACTTACAAAGCAAGCAAATCAATAGCAAAATATATATCTGCTCATTGGGCTGATTCAATGCCACTGCAGTCAGAGAAAAGAAGGAAGAGAAGAGAAGGAGAAGGAAGAGAAGGAAAAAACAAGAAAGGACAGAAAGATGAGGAGGTACAGGAGGAAAAGGGAAAGCTTGATCATGAAGCTTATGTTCTTCACAGCTCGAGCTACTAGGATTGGTGCTAGCAAACCCAGGATTGCACCAAAGCATGAAATTGGCATTACTCTATCACTTTGGAGAAATTGTGGCTCTGCTTCTGAGGGCAAGGGCCTTCACTAAGGCCCCGGGAACCTGTCTTGTCAAGCTTAGCAGCCTTTCTGATTAGGCCCCACAGCCCCAGTCTCAACTCTTCCCAAGCAGCACTGGAATGACTTGCCGTGGCTAGGTTCTGTGCTGATGTACATGTACAAACAAACCTGTTTATCTTTAGGTCTCAGAGGATCATTGAACCACCTTGGGATAAAAAGTACCTGAGATTGAATGGGATCTCAGATGGCTGGTTTTACAAAAGCTGCCTTTCATAAGAAACTGGAGTTGCCAGAAAAACTCTTGGGATATTAATGAATATCCCAAGAGTTATAAGTAACTTATGAATAAAAGTTTTAAGTAACTTATGAGTAAGTTACTTAAAGTTCAGTTAACTGTGGTCTTCAGAAAACTGGAGTTTCATTAAAGATAGTTGCAATTCATTGTAATTATATATTTTCATGGCTATTTTTTTCTTTCCCCATAGCTAAGACTTTTTCCCCTCTAATGTCTTTTTCTTACAAAATATGTTCAAGTGAATGTTCCTGTTTTTAGGTCTTTAATTTTAAATATGGTCTTCATGCATCTGCAGTGTACATGTAACTACTGGGAAATAAAACATCATGCACATCCATAAAATATAACATTATGTTACTGCAGACTAGCATGAACTCCAAAGTGCCAGTACTGATGTGAAACCGGAATCATTCTCCTGCCTCTTAATACCTTTTCCATCAGGTACAGAACAAATGATTTTTACCAGAGCTTAATTTTCATGGGATCTATTAGGCACCTTGAGTAGAGAGGCAGAAGAATAATAGAAAAAAGCTTAGAAAATGAATCCTTTCTTGGCACAAGGAGACTGGTTCAATATTATTAGCATTACCACCCAAACTCTACTTGATCCATAGACTCTACTGCCTAACCCACTCCTCTCCAACACCCTTGCTCCCATTAGCATTTCCTAAAAAGCAATAAAACACATAAGGGGCATTGGAAGAGGTCAAGGACATTGAGCTACATTTTAATCCATAAAAACACAAGAACAAAATAAACAAAAATACCTTAGTTCCTTGCCATAACCTCAACACAGCTAATTTCTTACAGTATTTCTAAACAGCCTCCTTAACTGAAAGAGAAACTTATGTTAACCTAAAAGACTCAATCACTGATTACCAAGATTAAAAATCCAAATACAGATGTGTTTTATTGTGTATATTTTATGGTGTAGGCATTTCAAAAACTTAACCTTCATTTAAAAAACTCTACCATAATGACAGTGCTGAATACTTCCTTTTCAACTTACAACAAACATTCACAGACATTTGGGATTTAAATAGTTTAGTGCATGCACACACACATATCTTTGGACCTTTGTGAAACTCTCTAGAATACTTTGCTTTGTCACAAGTGGTTATATAAGCAGATAGACTTTCTGGGTGAAAAACTGATGTCTAAGCCATAATGGATTTCAAAACATATGTACCAAAATGCAATTAGTTGAAGACAATATTGACCTAAGAAGAACTAAGGAAATAATGTTGAGGGAAAAGTTTCATTCAGAAGTTTGATTTTCTTTTGTTTCCAAAAAAAGTGAGATGTCATATTATGGTATATACAGAAATACATTAGGGGCGTTTAACTGCAATGCATGTTAAACCTAATGAAAATTTTTGATTAAAAATTATTTTTGGTGTACTTATGAAGTATTTAAATGGAAGAATCAAATAAACATATATCATGTGAAGTTCTAGTTTTCTAAGTATAACTTTAAGTCTCTAGTGAGCTGAAGGTTTATAAATAAATAAGTACCAGGCTGAGTCGCTCCACAGAAGTCTTAGATCTATACAACTAACCAGAATTCTCTGGCAACAGGCAGATCATAGGGGGCAAGTCAAATTTCTATCAGTTCCTTTTTACCTTCCCTCCAACATGAAAAACAACATTAGTTTATTTTTAGATAAGAAAGTAGTGTGTATTAAGGCAAAGTTCAGCAGAGTTTACATTTATATTTCATGATAACCTATTGCTACTGTATTTTGTCAGATCATGTTCATATAAATTCAAACCAAATCTGACAAATTCTGTCAAGAGGGAAAAAAGGTCTGAAATATATGTATTTGCCAAGAAGAAACATAAATGCAAAAAACTAAAATGTTTCCAAATAAATTCCCCAGATTTTATATACTTTTCATTTTGTAATCATATGCTTTGTAATCTAATCTTCATTTGGATAAAGATGCACAAGTTTTAGCAAGATATTTGTTTCCTTTTGTAGTGGAGATTAATTAAAACGTGTCTTAAAAAAAAAAAAAAGAATAAGACTGTCCAGGTGGCTTTTTTAAGGTTTAAAAAAAATCCAGAATATACATGACTTGCATACCTATGAAGTAATTTCTGTGATGTGCTAAATCTGTGGTGAAATTTTTAGGGTTTTGTTAGAGATGTAATTATTTTCTTTAAAAATACAAGCATGTATGTATTGCCCCAGAAATAAACGTACTTGGGAATAACAATTATTTCATCAAGATATATCAAATTTAGCAAATATTGCTTCCATAGCAAGTAATATCAACAAATAACATTTCTCTATTTTAAACATTCGCTGAACATAATGTATATGTATTATTCTTTCTCCTTTGACAAATGCGGAAGGTATTCCAATTTCCATACAAGTTCACTGGTATATTTAAGGAAATGTTATTATGGTGCTATTTACTTAGTTTCTTAGCAAAAGAAAGGAACAGAAAAAGAGAAAAGAAGTAGAAGGGGAGAAGGAGAAAGAAGAAGAAAAATAAACCATTTAGAGTCTTTAAATGTGTTGGAATGGTGTACTGCGCAATGATATATATATACACATTCAATGTATTATATATTATTTTTTAAAACTTTTCTCTATTTGTTTATTTGATAAAACTTACTCAGAGATAATCTGTGAAAGGCTAGTCTCATTTAGTAGGTACCTTTAGTTTACAAATACACACACACACACACACACACACACACACACACATATATATATATATATAATATTGCATCCTTTAAGCAAATTAGGAAGTCAATCAAAATAGTAAAAGGAAACACATGGCATAAAATTGTCGTTTCCCACAAATGAATTTGTTGAATTAATATATTGTGTGTATCCACAACCTAAATGATTTTCTGAAACAGTAGAGCTCTCCATAGCAAATATGTTTTTTAAAACATAATCTTGAAAACAGTGCATTTTGGGTGACACACTGGTATGTATTAAATAGATTTCTAAATCTTGTTTTCTGAATAATCTTACTCGCTCATCTGGGAAACAATTCATAGAAGAAACATTCATTGTTCTTATGCATAAACTTTAAAAATAACCACAATTGGACAAATTATTTTCAAAGTATAAATAGAAAGATAACAATACTAAACTTTCCCCTGCCTACATTTGAGAGTTTGTCAGCAGTCAATTCCATGGCCTTTAATCCCAGGCTTTAAATAATTCAGATAACACTTGATTACTCCATTGCAAGAACCCTTGAGCTCTGCAAAATCTAACACAATATTTTCCACATTAAAAAAAAAAGCCAATCTTAAATAGAAGGCATCTAAGACAAACACACTTCCAAGCCCAAACTATACAACCCATTTTTGCATTTACTACCTAAACTCTGGTAAATATCAGTGTAGTTTGCTAGCAAGTAATTCTGCATTCTTGCTTTCATTACCAAGCCATCTAGTTCTACAGCTTAATTTGCTCAACTCAGAATCCCTCATCCATACATTTTCTGGGTTTAAAGGCTTCTTTGAATCATAACAAGTAAAATGGTTAGTTATGTTTCTCAGAAATCCAAAAGTGTACACAAACGAAATTTTAAACTGAAAAGAATACTACTTTGACGTTCATTTCTATTTCCTTAGAAAAATAATTGTTTTATATCTTTTGACAACCAAGATTCAATATCTGCTGCCTCCGTTGCTTGTAAACATCAGCCATTACAAAAAAGCTTTGCTCACTTGGCTAAATTACAACCTGAGTAATGTGAAACAGACAGAATAACCAAGAAATATTGGCTTCCAACCCAAAATCAAAAAGCGACAAAATTTTGCTATCAAAAATGTCTAGCTGAGTTCTAAATGGATTAAACTCATCCATAAAGCTGACGTATGTAGCAGTTCACTTTGATGTATAGTAGTATCCATATATGCCTGAACATGTGTTCATAATTATCACGTAACCAGATAAATAAAAGACACAAAATTAGGTTATAAACATCAAATAAGCTCTGTAAAAATGACCAAAGTTGAGCAAAGAACCCACTGACTTTAGTGGTATGGCACATTTTCTTCTCTCAAACTAATCTCATCACATCCTTTCCCCTTAATCCTTGATCAGTTAGTTCCTCTTCACTCTAGTAAGCAAGTTTAGTCTTTTCATACATTCGGCCAGAAACAACATGAAGTAGAAAATCTACAGATTGCATTCAGTATCACCAATAAGTACCGCATTTGACTACTGCTCATACCATTTGGAAACCAGTCCTCACATGACGACTGGCCTGACACCTCATCCATCAACAGGGTGCCCAGAGCAGAGTTGGACGGTCTTCCTTGCTCCATCTCCAGAGGGGAGGCCCAGTTGGGAAACAGGATTCTCTTCCAATAGCAATTAGATCTTTAAGATCAGGCCTCAGCAATATGACCTAAAGCCATCCTTTCTTGCAACAAAGTCTCCAGCATCTTCAGAGAAAGAGACCAGGAGTGAGGCAAATGAGGAGAAATCCAGGTCTCCGTGGCCTGATTAGAAACTTTGTTGTGTCAAATAAACTTTGGCAACTGGAGGAAAGTACCCCATGGCTGCTCTGGCTTTAGAAAGATCTGTCCAGGGCTTCTCAATCTTCTTTTCACCCCTCTCTCTCTCTCTCACTCCCTCTCTCTCTCCCCTCTTCTCTTGTTTCAAAAGGGGCCTCTGGTCAGCGCTGATTAATAAGTGTTTTTTGTTGTGAAGTGTTGAATAATAGAGGATGGCCGGTGACCCAGTAAGGACTAAACCTTGCGCTGGTTTATTGTGGCAAGCTGAGAAAGGGGCTTTAGGCCCGGGACCCCAGGCACTGACCCGCACACATCCCGCGGATCGCCTATTCATTCGCACAGCCCTCCAGTCGCCCAGGCTCCCATTGTTTGCCGAGCAACAATGGAGATTTCGCAGGGAAAGTAAAGCTCTTTTCAGATTCCTCTCTGATGTTTTGCATTAGGGAAACGCCGACCTCCACTTTTTCCCCCGACATTTTCCCTCACGGCATTTAAAGCTGTTCGTTTTCGGGGAAACTTGTGTGAGTTTGGCGCTTGTTCGACCAACACCAGTGTTAGGAGGAAGCGAGACGGGTGGACAAGGAAGGAGAGCCCCAGAGATTTCCTTTTTTTTTTTCTTTTTTTTTTTCTTGTGAAATGCATTTAGAGGACTGAAGCTGCCTCTAGGGAGAAAGGGGAAGGGGGGAGGGGAGAAGAAAAAGGAAAGAACGCGTTTCCTCGCCGGGGTAGCCGGGGTGGCGCGGGCTTCGCGGCCCAGGGGCGGCCGGCTGGGAAGTGGCGGGTCCGGTTCGTCCGCGGGCGGGCGGAGAGCTCCGTCGCTGCCTGTGTCCCTCTTCCACGTTCCTTCTCCGCGCCTTTCCGCGCTCCTTCGCTCCCCGAGCCCGGGGCGGTCCCGCAGGCACCAGCGCCTCTGCCCTGCGCTCCGGGCGGAGGCAGCCGGGAGGGGTCGCGGCGGGAATGGGGACCAAGGCCCTGCCAGCCAGGACCGCAGCCCGACACTGATTTCTGCTTTGCTTTCCTGCACCGGGCCCTGGGCAGGCTTTCTAATTTCTGCCTGGGCCCGAGGATCCGACTTCCGCAGGGCCGGCTTGGGTCAGGGGGTGTCGGTGGGGGCGGCGGGGCGAGGCGAGGTCGCGCAGAGACGGCCAGGCCTGCTTGGGCCTGGGCCGCTCCAGCCGCCTCGCCTCGGCTGGGCCCTCGCCCCGGGACCACCGGAGCCCACCCGCAGCTCCCGAGGAAACAGCCGCCTCGGGCCTAAGGGTCTTTGGTTCCCCCCAACGAAACAAGCGTGGGTCGCCAGGTCAGGGAGCCTGGCTTGGAGGCCGGAGGAGGGTGGGGAGCTGGTGGGGCCCGATGGCCAGACGAGTGCGAGTCGGTTAGGGATTTGCTTCCCTGGGGAAAGCGAAGGGCTTGGGGAGCCCGGGTCCCTAGTGCAGGGAGGGGGCGCCGCGTGGGGCCGTGCAAGGCCGTCCTCCCGGGCAGGCCTCGTCCACGCCCTTGTGGCTGCCCAGACTCGCAGCACTTCACCTTCTCCAGGCGCACTCCTGGGCGCGGAGCGAGGCTGAGCCCCGAGAGAGGGGCGTGGGGCGAGGGCGAGGGCGAGGGCGAGGGCGCCGCGCAGGCCGCGGAGCCTGGTGGGCGGCGTGAAGCGTGCGCTGCGCTTGCCCGCTTGGTCCCAGACTGCAGCCCGAACTCCCGGACCCGGCCTTGACAGCTCTGCCAGCAGCCAGAGGAAGAAGAGGAGGAGGAAGGACACAAAGAGGAGGAGGCGGCGGCGGGCGGCGAACTGAGGGCAGCTCAGGGGGAGGACGGCTCATTGTCCGGTCCCCCCAGTCCAATTGATATGCTAATCCTTTTTCTGATGCCATAACAAAGAACACCTTTGCACTTTTAAAAGACTTTTGTGCCCTGGCTACAGAAGTTTATTATCCACTAATTAGCAACAACTTCTGGCAATGAGTTGGGTTACATTTTCATAAGTTCTAGGCCTGAGGGACGAGGTGCGCAGGGCAGGAGGAGGTTTGAGAGTAGGGTAAACCCGAAACCTGGCGCCAAAAAGGAATCGGCCGCTCACTTTCCCAGGCATAGGGCGCCAGGCAGGGATCGAAAGTAAAAAGTGTCCGGAGGGCTGGGGATGGGGTGCGGTGGGGTGGAGATGAGCGATTTGGGCCCAGGGTGGCTGGTGACCTTATTGGACCCGGTTCTGTGGTCCCCATCACGAGAGCTGCGCGGAGGCTGAGGCTGCGGCTGAAGTGCAGGTGTCCTTGCCCAGCCATCTGTTTGGGGTGGGGGTGGGGTGAAAGTCTTGGATGAATTTTGGGGTGCTCGCCTCAGTTCCCTCTCACGTTTTACTTTGAGGCCTCTACTCAGAATAAGCCGCCGGCGAGAAAGCAGCCCTTTCGTGGGAAACGCGCCTAGCGCTTGGGTTCTTTCCCAAGGCCTCCCCACCAACAAGGCTGAAATTCCAAGGCCCTGGAAGATGAGGCAAAGCTGGCATTTCCAGAGTTGGGGGAGAGGGGAGGATGTTGGGTAAAGTGCCCACCCGGGGTGGTCTGAAGTCGTCGCACACAGAGCCGACTCTGCTGCTAACCAGAGCAGAGAGCCGCACCTTCCCAGCGGCGGGCCCCAGTGCGCACCGCGTGACTTTGCTTCCCCCAAGCTCGGCAAGTCGTTGAGGATGTTATAGCAGTCCCGCATCCCAGGTCAATAAACTGGAAACGGATAGAATGAGAATCATCGATGAGAGATAAAGGGCAGCGGGGTGACGCGCATTCCTTGTAGTGCCTCCAAAAAAAACCCGTGGTCTCTTGCGGCTAATAAAACACCCTTGTGGTGAGGCCTTCGGTCTGGACTCAAACCGCAGAGATGTTTTGTCTTAGGTAATTTGAGTCCCCAAACCCAGCATTTTGGGATTATGTTATACACACACATATTCTTTCTGTATTTTTTAAAATTCTTCTTTCATTTTTGGTTTTCTGCTTTTTGCAAACGACCCCGTTGGAGATATTGTTGGATATTTCAAGCAGATGTCAAGTGGGTGTTGGCGGCCTGTGCGTCCTCCTGCAGTAGCAGCAACAGCCAAGTACGGTTTGATAAATGCTCAAGGTGAACCGTGGCCTTACTCAAAACCCCAGGGTGATTTAGGGTAGAACAGCGAATATTCAGAGGCGGGAAATGGTAAGTTATATTGTCAACATTCCCTTTCGGTGGAACTAAATGCGGTTTTTTGCGGTCCTAACCTCTCTCGCATCGGAGTGCAATGTTTCTGAACAAGCGCTGTTAGAACTGGAAAATGGGAGGGGGTGAGGGAGCCCACAGACAACTTAATGGAATCCTACTGAAGAAAATACAATGACACCCGAGATATTCATGATATTACATCCCATGATCTTCCAGATGAGCGTCTCACCGGAGCAAGAAAATATTCCCAAATTTCTCCCCAGCAATGGCCTTGGGTGGGGTGGGAGAAGAGGTGGGTGGTGAGTGTAAGGAAGAGAAGGGCTCTCTCTGTTGTCACCCTCGTCCTCCTTCATTGAAGAGAAACAATGGCCAGGCCTAGAGTTCTTTCTGAAAGAGAAACTGCAGGAAGGCAGAGTTGCTCTTTGTACCCCAGCCCCTTTAGAGGAGGGGTAGTCATACACAGGATCCCCCTGACCACTGGGCGGTGTCCGGGAGATCAGAACCCCTCAGATAGTCTGGGAGCTAAAAAGGCGCCGGCCCTGTCCTTCCAGAAGGCCCACGCAGCCGCCGGAAGAAACCCAAGCAAAACCCCGCGACCTCAAAATTCGCCGGGGGAGAAGTGGGAAGACGAAAACCACTCACTCTCACATGGCCAATCAGTCCCCCCATGCCACCATCCCAATGTCTGATCAGGCTCGATTCTGCTGACGTGTGTATTTCAGATTAAGGATGTATTTATTTATTTATTTAATCCTTCAGATCTTCCCACCCCATAAAAAAGACTTAATTCCTTTCCAGGGAGACTGGTTGATAAAAAAGGCTCCATTTTAAATCAATGGGGGATCATATGACTGTGACCTTGACGTGTGAAAGGGGGGAGGGGCAGGTAGTTTTGGGTCCAGACCTTAGGCCTCTGCAATTCTGGGGCGTTCTAGGCCCTTGATACGAACATCAAGAAGAGGGATTTATTTTCAAAGGTTACCTTTAGCAGTTCATTCACTAAAGTTGAGAATTCGATATTTTTATATTACGTGAAAAACATGATTTAATTATACTCCAAAAACAAATTAAGGGCAGGCCTTCTACACAAATTGGAGGCAGCTAAATGCTCTTTTGTGCCTGCAGCCCTCGGGTTGTTAAAGAGGCTGCTGATGCATGAGAAGTAAGTGACTGATTTAACTCATTGGGATGCAGGAAGCGACCTGCCCTCTTTTGAAAAAAAGCAAGAGAGAGAGAGAAAGAGAGAGAGACTTCGGCTTGAGAAGAGAGAGGGAGGGGAGAGGAGAGGAGGGAGAAGGAAATGACAGAAAGAGAGAGAGAGAGAGAGAGATCGCAGAGGGAGGGAGGCAGGGAGGGAGACCAAACCCCCGCTTTACTGCGCTGAAGCTTCTGAATTTCAAGCAGAAAGTAGAAGGAGCTCCAAACGGCAGTGAGTGTCTTTCCTTGGGCTGCGTGTGGCGAGCGTAGACAATGAAAATCTCCACCCCCCTCCCCCATTCCCACTAGGCTACAAGATTCTTGTTTTCGTTCCTTCTTACCGGTGGAAGCTGTGTAAAATCAAATATGTAGAGGTGTGTAGTGATTTTTTAAAAGCCAACTAACCCACCGCACGGGCTGCGACGCGGATTACCCGAGCGCACGCCGGCTGTAAGTACCATCCTTTCCTGCGGTAGCCGGGCTCTGTGTCTCGGGCTGGGCTGGGAGTGTTCGCTTTGTGAGTCTGGTTGTTGCTTGTGTTTTGGTGTTTGGGTTCAAAGGGGCTTCTTCGAAGCTTGCACTTTTCGCACGTGAGCTGGAGAAGTGTTTAGCCCGTTGTGGGCGTGCAGAACAAGATCCTGGTTGACTTTGATGAGATGACTTGGGGCAGCAGGCGGGGGGCGGCGGGAGGCAGTGAGTCGAGGAGTTCCCGCGTCGCGAGCATCCTTGAGAGCCGCCCGCTCAGCTCTGGGCTGTAAGGTTGGTTCCTGGTAATGGATGGAAATCAGGTCACAGAGATCGCTAAGCTCTCGGGGCTCCCAGACGCGCCTGGGAGACAGAATGGAATTGGAAGGAGGGATCCGAACGGGAGGGAGGGGATCCGCATTCCCCCACCCCGGGTCTAAAATGGAGCCCCAGGCAGCAGCAGGCCGGGCCCCTCGGTTTTCAGGACTTATTCTTGCCGGAGTTGGCTCGCACGCTAGCATCGCGCTCTCGGTGCGTCTTTTATCTCCATCTCAAATAAGGAGTATTCTTGGGACAAGGACTGAATGAGGGTGGGAGAGAGTATGTGCCTCAGGGCGCCCAGGAGGGAGAAATTGTGCTTCTGAGAAGGTGTTTTTTGGCCTCTTGAAAATGTGCAAGAATTCCGCGGGCCCAGGCTTTCTTTGTGTGGCGGGCTGCGCCAAGCGCTTTGTGCTTCACAAGGAGAAAATGGCGAGTCCTATTGTGTTTAGGCCATTTTCTTCCGGTACAAGGATTTTCCCGAGTTCGAAATACTTCTTCAGAAAGTAGCCTTCTCGTACCCAGGAAGGTGTGAATCGCTGAGGCTCGGCCCCGTGGCCTGGCGTGGGTGCCGACCTCAGTTTAAAAGCAAGGGCCTGTTTTCTTACCGTTGGGGTACTTGTATCCAAAGCACAGATACGCCCGGTGTGTGCGGATCAGTGTTCTCCAAAGATCAGCAGCGGCTCTTGGGGTTTGGGAAAATAAGTGTCTATTTATATATGCATATATACATACATATACATAACATTTTTTCTGATAATCTGAAGGAGAAAACAAAAAACGAAAGACAAATACGTTTTTGAAAGAGGGAATAGTTCTTTCCCTTTCTCCTTTCCACCCCTCGAGAAAACCCCAGGAGATACTAAATGTTACTCTGCTGGGTCAGTCTTTTGTTTTCTAAACTGAAGATGGGATGCTGTTTTGGATGGAAGAATTATTCTGCATCTTAGCCACTGGAACATATGCTTTGCTAGAAAAGAAGTGTAAGGTGTTAGAGATGGATTTAGTTTAATGCTCTTAGTGTGTGTGTGTGTGTGTGTGAGAGAGAGAGAGAGAGAGATCTATATACATCTATAAGCGATGTAAATATGAAAAGGGAGAGGATTGAAAACGTTGTTTGGCTTTTGCTCCTTAATTTGTCATTTTTGCAATTATTCTGCACTTGTTAAACCATATGTAAAAGTGGACAAGGATACCTATACAAGAATGTCTGTGTCACTTTTGAAAACCCCCAGAACGTATTGCAGGTTGAAAGATATTATTTCCTATTTACTACAATTATTTGGATCTTTAAATGAAGTGGTGGTTTTGCCAGCTCAAAAACAATGAAAGGCAAACTTTCCCTATGTGCTTCCTGTAAGTTCATTTTGGTGGCAAATATAGAAAACTAAAAACAACTGGGATAGGAAAGATAACTTAAAGCCTATAGCGTTTCCCCCCTTTTGATATCATTTTAAAATTTTAGGAAGTCACATTTGTGCAGAGGCGTTGTGACTTTCATTTTTCAAAAGGTAACACTAGCATATCCTTTCATGTGGATCAAGACCATGGACAGCGAACTAATATTAAATCACTGAGCAAAAAGGACTCTAGTAAAATTTTGAGACCTGAGTGGAAGTTTACATTCAAAACATGTTGGAAGTCAAAAACAATCTTTACGATTTTTAAAAGGAATTCGACTGGTAAAATGTGGCATTTCAAAGTTAGTCTACCAAGTTTCAAAGAAACAATGATTATATGTTCAGTTTTTACCCTGTCTCAAATAGAAGAGTATATAGTCTTTATCCAATTAAAATAAGATAAAGCCCACCTCTTGGTATTGGTAAATATAAAATTTAAATCTATCAGTTTTAGATGTAGAATGTTTTATATAAGGCCTTGAAACAGTATGAGGATAGAGAAATTTTACTATTTTAGATTGGCAATGGCTGAATGACACTACAGAGAATTAAATTGATTTTTATCAGTGACTGAATTTCTAAATGCATAAAATTGAGAAAATTAAATGCCACTTTGATAGACAGGGATAATATGAATGGAGATATAATCCAGCTATTCCTTTTACTCCTGTGTAGGCTTTGTACCCTATAATGTGCAATGTTGTGAGCAAGCATCATTTTTTCCAAGAAAGTCACAGGTTTTCTCATATAAACTGATTAGGTTTGGGGCACAGGATTGGTTCAGTGTGGCTCTGTGCTGGAGATCAGATTATTTTGCTTTGTACCTTGTTTGAATAGTCTTTACTTCTTTACAGAATTAAAATTCATTTAAAACCATTTTGTTTGTGGATTACATAACATTCAAAATTGCTCATTTAAATTTCCAGTTTGATGTGTCTTTTGGCTTATTTCATAACCTGACTTTAGTGTGACCTGTAAAGGCCTGGAAAATCATATAAAGCAAAAACAATATACAAGTTAGAGGAATTAAAATAGCTTATAATTAACATTAAGTTAAAATTACATCAATTTAAAAGGACCTTGGAATTTATAAAGAAATTAAATTTTGATCTTTATTCATCAGATTTGGCTATAAAATGAAACTGCAGTTATTTGAATGTGTAGGTTGCTGGAATTAGATGCTACCTATATTTTGAAGACACACACATTTTATTTTTAGACAACGTATTCAAAGTACTTGAGAAGAATATGCAATGACATTTTCCCCTGTCCTAATCAGGACCATGGTGAGGTCCCCGTGGTTCACCAAGCGGTGGGCCAGGGCTCTGGTTGGGACGCTGATTTAGGTTGGCAAAGAGTCATTGTTTTGAAAGGCGTATTAGTCCAGGAAGACATTCGTGATAAGATTAAGCATAAACCTAAAACTTGGCGCGGGGGGAAGGAAGGCTGCGGGGTTGAGAAGAGGAGATGCAGATTAGTTCTGCTTTTGCTGCTTGCGCACATAATTAAGAGGCGGTCCCTCAGCTGGAGCGTGGGCTCTGTCCGGCCTAAGGTGCTTATTTTCCTGTTACTTGGCCAACCGAGTGTGAGTGAAAAGGAGCCCGAAAGCTTAAATGCGGGATCTAGATGTGTCGACTGGTTTGTGGGCGCTTGTCTCCGTGTCAGGAAGAGGCAACTGAGAACGGTGACTTTGGCCTATTTTGAGGGAACCTGGGTTTTGACAGCAAGACGGCGAGGGGAGCGTTTGGAGAGGCTGGAAGCTCGACGTCTTAGGGGGCTGCCTGCGGGCACTGCGTTGGCGCCAACGGGTTGTCGGCAAGGGCAGGGCGCTGGCCCTCTGCTGTACCCAGGCTCTGCAACTGAGGGCTGCGCGCCTTCTGCGGCTCTTTGGTTTCAAGGACACAGCGAGCTGCTCAGGACTTTGGGAGCCAACATCTGTCTGACTGGTGACGTCAGCAGCCCGTGTAATCCTCTTGTGCTGAAGGCAGATGCCTTATTTGTTTGGCTGGAGCGAGCCATTAATCCCTAATTCTGGATCAGCAAGCGAGGGGAAAAGACCGGACCGCTCCGACCCACCCCCTCCCTATCCCCACCTCCCACCTTAAAGCACCTTATACCACGGAAGCCTCTCAGCCTCCTCTTTCCTCTGCGAACGCGCTGAGCAGCGATTGAAAACGTTTTGGTCGTCTGCAGGTTTGAGCAGGGCTAGCAGGTCTCTCTTCTCCGGATTTCTAGGGCTATGTGTGTATGTAATTTTCTCTCCCATCGATTGTTTCGATTTTCTTGCCGGTCTTGCAGTTTGCAGGGTCCTAAACCAAGAGGGGTGGAGACTGGAGAGTGCGGGTCTAGTGTGTGGTCTAAGGGAGGGGGTGAGGCTGGGGAAAGGGGGTGCGGAGTGCGGGAATGGCTGGGACTGCACAGAAGGACCGTCTGCGGACTCGTTTTCGCGGTTCCAGCTCCCGAAGTCGCTTCTCTGGACGCGGCGGTGTCCGCAGCGCGTGGCCCCTCCTCGGGACTTCCGCAGCCCGGACCTGCACTCACAGTCACAGCGCCACCCCTCTCCCCTCGGGCTGCGGGCCTCGCGCTCCGTGCGCGTGGGGTTCCCTCCGCGTACCGCTGAAGCCTGGGGGCGGAGGTCGCGACCGGCCGACTGGGGTCCTGTCCTCCCGTCACCTTGTCTCCCTCGCGTGCTCCCTCCCGCCTCGTGTCCCTGCTCCCCAGCCTCCCCCTCCTCTCTCCCGCCTCCCTAACACTACGCTTTGATTCTGTTTTTCAGGGGCGCGTTCTGGGGTCTCTGCGCAAGACCACCTCTCAGCTCTCTCTCCCTTCCTCGGACTCTGGAGCGGGAGCGGGCCTTCCCTCGGGCCGACCACACCGTAGGGGACGCCGCGAAAAGAGCCATCGCGCCCGCCGCCTCCTGCCCGCTGCGCAGAGGGCTCCGCCTGTAGAGGTCAACTTCCCTCACCCTTTCCTCTCTCCTGCTCGCCTTCCCTCCGCCCGGCCCAGGCGCTTCCAGCCCCCGACTCCGGCCGCAGGCTGAGGACTGCGAGCCTGCTGCGCTGCCCTGAACCGAAACCCCTTCCGGGCCCAGACCCGAGGTCCGCGCTCCGGGGCAGTGGGGAAGCCTTAGTGAGCAGCCTTTTCTCTCCGCAGCAAACTCGTAGCCAGACCAGATGGGCCGCCCAGCTCTCTCGGGACTAGGCAGGTGCGGTTGAGTTAATTTTTCCGCATTACAAAGAAAGATGACCCAGCCCGCCCTTGGACTCTCTTTTCCCAAAATCTCCCATCCAAACCCGCAGTAACGTTATTGGAGGACACAGAGACCAGGCATATCTGTGTGTTTATCTTACAGACACACACACGTTTGTTTTCCCCTTTATATGCTAGATTTCATCCCTGACAGCAAAAAATGATTGGCGATGGTTCTGACGGAGAACATGCAATGGCGTGGTTCTTAAAAACCTGCCATTCCTTACAAGTGCCTTAGGAGGGATTCAGGGCGAACCAACTGGGTTAATTGCATTCAGTAAAATAACACGATTACAAAATTAGATCTGTACCAGAGGGATAATTAACTTGGATCCACGCCGTCATTTGAAAACTAGATTTATAGGCGTATGTATGTTTTAAGGAGTGTGCTGTAAATGGCATGGAGATATATGCATATGTATACGCAGACACACGCATCGTCTACACTTCCACGGAACAGACTAATTAACAGCGGCTCTGGCAGATGTGGCAGAGATGAGCGGCGACGGGAGCTGGGCTTATGAGTTATGACTCTGGGGGTAGAGACTCGGAGCGGAGGGAGGAGATGGGCAGGGAGAGAAGTGTGGTAGTCGCAGTGGGTCTGATACTTTCTGGATCAAGATCAGAGGCTCTGCCCTCCGTGTTCACAGCGGACCTTGATTTAATGTCATACAATTAAGGCACGCGGTGAATGCCAAGAGCGGGGCCTACAGCTGCACTTGAAGGACGCCAGAGCATCTCAGGGTCAGAAAGGGGAAAAGGCAAGTGCAGGGAATTTAGAGGGTGGTAGGATGAACCCATCCCTTGCCGAATAAATGCCCCCCGCCCCCACCCCGGACTGATTCTAGAAGCAACCTGGGATTCGAAAGGGAAAGTCTCCTACTCTTCCGTTAGAGCCGCGGAACTCCGCAGGCAAGTCTCTGAAGGTGATTTTAGGGACGCTTCATTGACAGCTGTCAGAAGAGCAGTCGCTACCGTCTGTGCAAATATTCTAGAGAGTTAAACCATTGAGAAAGCACGGGTTCTTCCAAGAGCAGGTAGTGTGATTGTCTGCAGCCCTAGGCCAAGCTGGGAAAACAAAACAGAAGAGAGGGGTGTAACATTAAATGGCGTCTTGACCACATTGCGCAAGAAACCTCAAATGAAAGGTCCAAACTTCAGAAAGATCTGAAGAACACCTGCCGCCCGCATTTCCCTTAGACTTCTCCCTTTCTCTTCCCAATCTCGAGGCATCCTTGCCTGACTTTAAAACGCCAAGATAACTCTCTTGTTTTGGCATTGTTGCAATGTGCAAATCGGTCAAAGGAGTGGGATTAGGGGAAGGGACCAGGTCAGAAACTCTAAAATGACCCTGTAAATTAATTTATTTGAAAGCCAACCAGGTGGACTATGTTGAGGTGGTAGTTCTGCACCACGGCTTTGGAGCCAAAGAAAAACCCAGGCCGAGAAAGCGAGTCTTGATGTCTTTGTTCTGCCTTGGCCTGCAGGGCCTGGGAACAAAGAGAGGCGCTAAGAGGACGCCGCGAAGTGGCCGCGCCCTCCCTGCCGGGCGCTGTCCGCGGTGCTGACCGTGGTCCTCCTCTCCCTCCGTGATCGAACCGGAAGAGCCAGAGGACCGTCCCGTCCCCACTCAAAAGAGTAGGACATTAGGTAATTTGAAAAATAAAATTTAAAAGAGAGAAAGGCCACATACGGCAAAACAACATTTTACTGAAATCGTTCCCTCCAGCCGTTGCCATCCTTGCCTGATTTTCTTTGGTCTTCACTTAGAAATGCACACATTCGGTTTACGTATATGGGGAAACTATTTTCAGTTTATTTAGGCCGAAACCTAAATCCTGCCGTGGGCAAGATTGCAAGAAGGAAACTGAGGAGAATGAAGGCTTTATTCTTCTTCTTCTTTCTTAAGTCGTCTTCCTTAAAACAGAAACGTAAGGTCCTCAGACGCGGATCTTAGCACAGACTTGGTCACCAAAGGGACGTGCAATGGACGCAAGTGTGGGCCTCCAGACTTAAACAGGAAGGGGTGGTCGGAGACCCACCAGGTGGGACAGTGCAGGAGCCCATGCAGCCTGCCACCTTCAGTCAGGCTTATAGCCCGGCAGCCTTAGTTAGACGGGTCCAGAGGGCTGAGCTCTGCAGACCGCTCGGGTGCGCAGGAGCCTGCTCGGCGCATCCCAGCCGGCGGGAGGCACTGGAGGGCCAGGAGGCCTGAAACCCCGCACTGCGGAAAACCCTTCCGCGGCCGCATCCTCATAGCTCCCGCGACCGAAAGAGGCGGGACGGTTCACTAAATCCTATCCAGTGAAAATTCGCCTTAGGAATTGAAGGTTGGATGGGTCAGTATTGATATATTAAAAAAAAATCTTTCAATTGCTCAACCTATTTCATCGTTCTTAGATATTGAGAGTATTAAATGTAAAAAATACAAATTTTAATTCCCTAAGTAATGAATCAAAATGGCAACAGGGAGAGAGACGGAAAATCAGCTAATTCGTAGCCAGCCTAGCTGGCTATTTCTCAAAAGAAATTTCTATGCATTTGCTTAGGTTTGTCTATAAATTCACAAACATAAAGGCTGTTAAAATTAATAACAGATTGGACAATAGAGGCAGCAACACCGATTTTGATCCAGATATAAAAATGGGCCATGCATTGAAATAATGACCTAAAAGAGATGTGTTCATTAAGTTATTCTTCTCTCTCTCTCTTTTTTTCTTTTTCTTTCTTTTTTTTTTTTCTCCACTGGAGGTAGATGTATTCTAAGATTCATGAAATAAAGCGGCCAGGTGCAATATCCTCAGAAAGCTATCTGCTCTCCCCCTGCCTCAGGGAGGATTTTATCTGTCTTCGAATTTTAGAACTCTGCAAGTCAGGTCTTTCACTTCCATCGATTACTTTGGTTTATATTTAATTTTATCCAATTTGGGAATGGGTAGGTAAAGCACACTGGAAAATAGGGGCTGCTGGAATGACAAAATTAAAGGGTTGTGAGTATTCCTCTTGTGCCAATTAAAAGCAGTTGTTAGAAGCGGAAATGAGTTTAAAGCATTACACGTTATCATGGCGGCCTTTCTATTGCGCTGTTTTCCTGTTTTCCTGCATCCACAACTTGCATAGTCCACAAAGCACCTATGGTCCAGGGCTGCAAAACCGTCCCGCCTGATTCCGTTAGAATTCATACCACCTCTCAGGAGCAAACCTAATCCCCTCAGCCTAATCCTACCTGTTTGGGACCATTCAGAAATCTTGATCAGTTTAAAATCACTTTCTAAGTAGAAATGAAATATGTGATATGAGAGAGATTACTACTTTAAAAAGGGAACACTCAATTTAGTAAATCAGTTGCCTAGATGAAATCGAGTGGCTATTGATCCGTGATGTTTCTAGGTTTTTAAGACTATGTACTTTCTATTTCTTTGGAAAATAATAATCCAGTTTGATGCCCATTACAAATGTTCCCACTATGAAAGAAATTCTATGCGCGGCAGTTTCGCAATAAAACAACCCAGGCTTCACAATGGGAGAACTTCGGTGCGGCGTGCCGTGGGAGTCCTTTGACAATCTCAACTTTCATCTGGGTCTGAAATTAAAGCTTCTCGGAATAATTTAGGAACAGCTTGACCCGTTGAGATACTCAACGACAACCCTCCAGGGAAATAGTTATGTTTCCTTCCTGGGAACAAGATGCTAGCGCAGTGCACCGGGAGGTATCCGGTGTCAACAATGCCAGAGCGCCCTCTGCTGCTTCAGAGAGGCAGGACACCAGTTACAAAAGCCAGATGGCCCAGTGGCAATAAGCGGAGGAAACATTAAGCTCTTAGAAACGTTTAATCTGTGAAATTTAAAAGCTCTCATCATATTCTGCTTTTGAAAGGGCCACCTGATTTTGATTTTGAGCACTCCTTGGACGATATCTTCTATTCTGGAAGATAATGAAAAGTCAGTGTTTTGAAGTTTTCAGATTATTTCTGTTGGTATATTTCTCCACCCTTTCTCGAATTTTACATGGAAATACGAAATTGCAAATCGGAGTGAAAAACCTTTGTGCAAAACAGGTGAGTGGAGAAAACTTCCTGATTTCTCCAGATAACTAAGCTCTAATAAAGAAAGAAATTTTAATTAAAATAAAGACATTAAGCACATGTTGTTGCATTATTTTAAAAAGATAATTAAAAAAGAATTTAAGTCTCGATATAAGTGTTTTGTTGTTTTGTTTCAATGATTAACCCAAATTTTGCTCAGACTTTGTTTTGAAATAAGAAAGTGAATTATTTAAAAAAAAAAAAAGAAGAAAAATTTGCTTCACATTAAAATGTACACTATTTTTGCCCTTAAAATCTTTGCAATAAATGTATGTACACACTCAGCTTGCAAATACTTCTTTAGAAAATAACTCACTCTGAGTAGAAGTAATCAGATATGGTACCAGCATGGGCAAACCCCTAAGAAAGGTTATTTGCATTAAAAATGAGTTTTTCAGTAGGGAAAATAGATTACAAGTGAAATACAGTTTTTTTTTTTAAGGTTCAAACTCTTTTAAATTTTTATGTGTTATAAGGTTTATATCGATTAAAACAAAGGTACTTTGTAGTAATTCAACATTATGAATTTTAAGATTGCAGCATATTTTGAAACACACACTTTTGCCATGAAGATTGTTGTTGTGTATATCAGTACTGATGTAATAAAAGGCTTCCATTAACTATGTGATTGTTAAATAAATCTTGTAAAAATAAAGTTCTGTTTATTTTATGATGTCAGAACAAAATAGCTGTCTAAAATCGCTTATTTTAATCTTACCTTTTAAATGAAAATGTCTATAAGAATATTAAGCTATAAGATTGCTGAGAAAACTAAGATAAAATTAAAAATTGTATAATTTTGCAATTTGCTATAATTAAAATAAACGTATTGATTAAACGTTAAATCAGGTTAAATATTTGACCAACTATGTCCAGTTCCATATAAATATAGGTACATTTGTCTTCTGAAAGCTCTTTCTCCAAATAATGCATTTACAAATTTATGGCACAATAAGTGAAGAAATAGTAGAGCTTTTATGTTTTTATTTTAAGCATCCTTTTACAAATTAAAAATATTATTTTTTCTTACTGTTAATTTAAATTTCTTCCTAAATAAATTCATATTTTATCCAGGAGAAAATAAACAGAGTGGCATAATTTTGCTATAAGTATTATAGTTCTCATAATCAGTTAAAAAACAACCTCTAGGTAAATAAAATATATAATAAAATATAAATTAAAAATGAAAATAAAATGCACTAAATTCGTGGGTGGAAGACATGAACATGACTTTTTCCTATTTTAAAAACCATTCGATGTATTCTTTAAAAAAAGAGAGAGAGAGAGAAAAGTGACAAAAAAAGAAAATAAAAAAACAGAAGAGAAGCAACTAAAAGAGCTTCTCAGATGTCCAGTAGATGCTGCCCAAAGTAAAAAGCCTGCTCTAATATGTGTTATTCAAATTTGCATGTAAAGGTTTTTAACCTTTCTTTATTTTATATTTGTACAGGGTAACATATTGTAACTGAAACACTCTTCCTAATTTTTTTCTGGCTAGGAAAAACCTATGGAAACATTCACTTCCATAGGAGTAATATTTATCTAAACAGTATATTTAGGGAAAGCACTAATAAAACACAAGCAACTAATTACCTATGCTTTTAGGGAGTAACCATAATAATAATTGTGCACTGTCTTGATGAAATTAATATAGAATTTAATATTTCTGGACCACATTTTTTGAGATGCCCTAATTGTGAACCTCAGATTTGAAAGAACAGGCTTTAGCACAATGTGTATCTTTTTAGTATTCAGACTCAGCTGTCATTTTGATTTCTATCAGCTGCTGCTAAGTAATGAATATACTGTAGAAATATGACTGACTAGGAATTGAAAATAAGGTGCTTTCAGAAGGAATAAAATTGGGATGTCAATAAATCAGAATTGATTGTCTTTAAGATAGAAGGTTAGTAGTTGCAAACTGCAGGGAAAATATTTACATTGATGAACAAATCTCCAGGAAAGTAAAAAAGTTCAGATGTTGAATGCTACCAGGCAAAAGAGAGTGAAATGGGAAGAAATTAAATATTTGAGACACATATAGAAAGAACGAAGCAGCAGCTTGACTTCAATTTTGTTTTTAATATTCCTGTAGATGTTTATGCAGAAAAACATTAAAGAATTCTTTGTTGTCATATGTCATAATTTTGACCTTGTTGAATTAAGAAGGACAGGGAAAAGTTGAAAAACAAATGAGCAAAATATTAATTTACTTCAACTCTTATGGATTGGCAAAGCAGAATTGTGTTTTTCCTTTCCTATGTGCTGGTCAAGTTCTTTTTAAACATAAAAAAAGGAAAGTATTTTAAATATAATTTTATACATGGTACGTTTGTCTCCACTTGCTTTCTGTGGTTTTAGTTACCCACAGTCATCTGTGGTCTGAAAATATTACATGGAAAATTCCAGAAATAGACTATTCATAAGTTTCAAATTTCATGCTGTTTTGAGAGGCAGAATAAAATCTTGCACCGCCCAACTCCATCCCACCCAGGATGTGAATCATCCTTTGTCCAGCATCTCCAAGCTATATGTAGCTACCCCTTAGTCACTTAGTAGCCATCTTGATGATCAGATCTACCGTAGATGCAGTAATATCACACAGTATCACTTATGTTCAAGCAACACTTGTTTTGCTTAAAATGGCCACAAAGTTCAAAAGTAGTGATGTTGAGAATTCAGATATGCCAAAGAGAAGCCATAGGTACATCCTTTAAGAGAATAGGTGAAAGTTCTCTAATTAATAAGGAAAAGAAAAATATTGTATACTGAGGTTGCTAATATCTAGAGTAAGAATAGATCATCTATTTCTGAAATTATAAAGAAAGGTAAACTTATGCTAGTTTTGTTGTCGGTATTCAAACTGTAAAAGTTATGGCCATGGTGCATAAGTGCTTACTTAAAATGCAAAAGGCACTAAATTTGCAGTTCAAAGACAAGAACCGAAGCATGTTCTCACTGAAGACAATCAGGTTCAATGCTATCTGCAGTTTCAGGCATCCACTAGGGGTCACAGAATACATCCTCTGCAGAGAAATGGGGACTACTGTCTAAATAATAGAATGATTATAACATAGCATATGCTGGGTAAATATCTTTCTTCTGCTAATTTGTTTGAAGAAAAAACAGGTGAAAAAGAAACTAGCCTTAGCAAAGTGTTTCTTACTGATTTGAATGTTCTAAGTGGTAGTGGCAATGTACTTACTTAGACAGGATACTTAACTTGAACTCAGTCACAATACTTCTCAGGAATTCCCAATACTCAATGTTACTGTGAAGTTGGGGAGTCCCAGGCTAAAGTGATAAGAACTATATACCTCAGGCAAAGTCAATTTAAAGTTTAGAAAGTTTGGGTTGCTATGAAAACATTAAATAGAGAAAGGTGTTCCCTTGCCCAGAGGTATGCAGTGTGAGTTTTCCAAATCAAAGAATTTCTCTTTTCCCTGGACATGCTTGGCCTGATTTCACTCTCTCGAGTCTCAGAATTCGGGTATAGTAGTTATGTTTTTTCATTGTCTTGATAATATCAGATAAATAGAAATTGGCTACAAGAACGCCAAGGATGCATTCTTCAATATGTGATTTTTACAACCTGGTATGTTTAAAGAAAGGAGCTTTGAGTCTATGAAAGGATTATTTTTACCTAGCTTTTCAACTCAAAAAGCGCAGATACTTATAAATGCCCATTAAGCATCAGGAAGTTGTTTTAGTTGGATGAGGGAAGGTGGGGTGTGGTGTGTGTATATATAAATACATGTATATGGAAAGGAATATTTATATTAGAGATTATGGTTAACATTTAAAACCTGGTTGTAAAAAAAAAAAATAAAACCAACTGTAGCTATGGCTTGGACCTATCTCTTTTGTAGTTATCTTCCTATTATCAGATAATTTACTTGGTGAAATTGCCTGGTACAAGAGGATTATTAATAAAGAATCATTAAAAATGGCTAGTTCAGTCAGACTATTCTCCATACTCCTGCCGTTGTTATTGCAATAACTTTCTGCAGTAATTAACATTTTCTAAGTCCATGAATGCCCTTTCAATGAATAAAATTTTTCTACATTACTTCTTATCTTAATTTTTTTCTACATTACTTCTTATCTTAATTTTATCTTAATTGATGATAAAACCCGGTAAGGTAAGTGATTAGTTAGACTAATAACATTGAGCATACCAATCACTCCTAAATATAGGATCCAAACTTATACCACAGAATATATATATGTGTGTGTGTGTGTGTGTGTTTGTGTGTGTGTGTGTGTCTGTGTGTGTGTGTGTGTGTCTGTGTGTGTGTGTGTGTGTGGACTTGAACTGATTTTTCTTTTAACCTCCCCTTCTTTTCATGGTAAATAACTTCTCTCAGATTTCCAAAGATAAAAACATAGATTCATTCATTCATTTATTCACTGTTAGAGTGCTTAGTAGGTATCAGGCTCTGTTCTTTGTGTTAAATATTCAATGGTGAATGAAATTGATGTGATTTCTATTCATATGGAGCTTATAGTCTTTCTCAGTGTTAAATTTTCTTCTCTCCTGAACTTACTTTCTATAATTCATGCCTTTTTATCTTTAAGCGCTTCCATGTCACTAATTGGAGTTTTCCTCAGAAGAACAGATTTGTATTTTGCTATTCTGGGATAAGCAAGACCAATATATTTACATTTTTCTTGCAGATCCCACATCCTCATATCTTTGGAAACAATAAATGCTTTTTGCTATTCAAAAATCAATTGAGTAAAATATTAACATATGCTGATGTAATGTTGACTATGAAGTATTAACTTCTGTCTCGATTGTGGTTTATTAGTCATGCTTGAATTTTGTGTTTATTGGTTATAAACATTTACTTTTATTGTGTCATAGATTTTGATTTCAGATGTAATTTTTGTCGCATAAATGCACATCCAAACTCTGTAATTTGGTTCTTATCCTTCATGTATACATTCTAATAAGCTGTGGCTTTGTCCCCATCTATTTTTTTTCTTTTTTGCTGTTTGTTCACTTTCTTTTATTTTAGTGAGTGATTTTTTCCAATTATCAAGATTCTTTTCAGTTTACCCTTTTATTTTTGTATAGGACCTGAAATTTAACTAACTTAGATCAATGAAATCATTAATTGGTTTTATTGGATTGATTAGTTGTACACAACAAACCTAATTTAGTTATTAAACTGGTCCTAATAACTAGACTCACTTCTTCATGACCTCATTATTTCAAATGTTTAAAATAAACATCAAATCAACTAAACACTCAAAAGCCTGTACCAAAATGTGCCCACAGATATGATTTCAAGTTCTTTTTAAATCAATTTTATTAGCTGTGAAGTTTTTAGATTTATGTCTTTCTGAAAAACAATTTTAAATATCTTCCTCATTTATTTCTCAGAACTGTTGGTCACCATCTTAGCCAAATCTTTGAAAGTGGCTAGATGTCTCTGTCAGACTTTTTCAGGCAATTACAGGTGGTATGTGTACCAAAGAGGTTAAACATGTTTCCTGTAAGTTTTTATTACTCAACTTATCAAAATCTTTGAGGATGAGGACTTCTCTAACTTTGCAATGCATTGGTGTAATATACAAATAATGTACTAACATTGGATGCTGGAGATTTATAGACTGAACTTTGACTTTAATTAGCTGAGTAATTTGAATTACTTTATTTCCTCCACTAGATTTTAGTTCTGTGTGAACTCAATTAGTGACTCTCCATCATGTGCAACAAGAATCACCTGGGGAGCTACTTTATAAATTTATGTTTTCAGGTCTCATCCTTGAAAGTTCAGTTTCATCAGGTCTCAACACATTTAAACAAGCACCTCAGGTGGTTCGGGCACAACTGATATACATTTGGAGAAACTTGGATCAGCTTTCTCCAAATTAGAGCATACCAATTAAGAACTGGAGAAATATTAGTTATAATATACAGAACGTGCAAGTCCATGTTCTCAAAGAAGTCAATACCAAGATAGGGTTAAGCATACATTCAGTTTATTAGGAAAATACATATGTGAGAAAAAATAGGGATGCAGCAGAATAATCTGGGAGATTTGTGAGACTGCAATGCAGAGTCTGATCTCTATGAAAGAGAAAGGCAGGGAAGGTGTGGTGTGAGGGTCTTAGATTAACATGCAGTCTAAGGAAGGTTTGTTGAGGTCATCAGGAGGTTCTTGACCATGAGTTGGCTGTCAGGAGTCCTAGGTCTTCCAAGAATATGCCTTCTCTAGTATCTCTACCATAGTTAGTCACAGGTTAGAAGTAGTTCATAAGAAACATTTCCTCTGAACTAATATAAAGATGGATTTTTATAGCACGAGGGTTTAGGCCCTTGGTTAATTACATGCCCTCTATTTACAGATCTGTGAGGTATGTTCTACCTCACAGCTACCACAGAGAGGCAAATCACTTTTAATATCAGTGTCAGTTGCTGGGAAATTTAACAGATATTCAGAGACTATCACATAAAAAAAACAGATTTTATCTGAACAAGATCAATAATCAATAAAAGATGAGAGTGATTTGGGAAGTATAAAATAATTACTTTGCTCCCAAAATGTATTTGTGGTAATGGGCTGTTATCCTGTGATATGAACAACTGGTATCCTATGAACAACTCCCAAGTCTCACTGGTTTAAAATAACAAAGGCCAGTGTCTTGATCATACTACTTGCTTCGTAAAGATTGGAAGGGAGACTCTGTTTTGCTATTTCAAGAAGTCCAACAGAGTAAGGCTTCACTATTTATAGATGCCATAATTGCATAATCTCCAATAATATGTTAAAGAAAGAGAAGACTAAAGATTCAAGTATGAATTTTTACAACTTCCATTCACTTTTTATTGTCTAGAATTAGTTACATGGCTATGCAGAAAATTGGAATCTTCATGTATCTAGAAGTTGAAGAGAATAAACACTGGTGAGTAGTGATGTTTACCAAAATATGACCCCTTGCTAACACTATCACTGGTATATTGTGGCTGCCTACATCATACCTAAAAATCCTAGAACTCAGAAATCCAGTGTGGCTAAAATAAAACCTTGGTTTAATGCTTTGTGTATTGTTTTGAAAGCAGTGAAGCATGGAGGACAGGGCTTAAACAAAAAGTCAGTAAATCTTTTAAAGTAAAAATAGATGCTTTCTATGAACTGTTGCGATTTTCAAATTTTTGTTGTATTTCTAAGCCCCTCTTTTCTCATTTTAATACTGAAAGGATGGAATTTACTACCCAAAAATATACTCCAGAGTTCAGTTAGTTCTGATAATAAAAGTAACATTAATAGCAATAGAAATACAACATCATCTAGTGTATGTAGAGTGAGCTGCTGAGGAAAGTGCTTCATTTACACTCCACATGTAGGAGTATTGTTCTAAGACTGAATTCTGGGGATCATCAATTTCTCTCAAAATATTCATGATATTTTGCAGCTAAAAGCCTCTTTGGGATTCCTAGGGGAGCATGCCCAGCATGCCTAAGACGCATGCACTAGATCCTCATCCTTTGAATGGATAATGCTGAGACATATTCTGCCCAACTCCTCACAGAGTTCCAACAGGATCAAGCTTAAAACATCACCAATTCACAAAAGCACCTTTGGATTTTCCCTACCCATCCCTACCCTCATTTCAGTTCCCTGGAACCACTCTCAAAAAAACATCCTTGTCTTGGTCAGTCATCCAAAGGGAAAACCTAGGGTAAGACAGCAGAGTAACCTCAGTCAAATAAGAGAATAGAGCATCAGAGATGGCAAGGGTCTTAAATGTTTTAGGTACAACCTTTATCCAGTGTATGGTTCCTCTCTGACGTCAGTTTCTACTTCTTGAAAGAACTCTTCATAGGGTTACCTGGTCCTTCTATAGCAACTGCATAAGTTGAACTAAGAAGCTGGTTTCATGAGAATATGGAGAGTTTAGCATAGTCAGGGAGCCTCCAGTTAGAACTGAGAAACTCCAAAGTTTTAATCTGATCCAGTTTTCTCTAGCTGTGGTGAAAGGCTGTTTAAAGAAAGCACTGAAAGGGATCCAGGGTAGGGCAATGCTGCAATGAAGTTCTGTTCTCTTGATGTGCTAATTTGATAACTGATAATGTATATCAATAAGAAAAAGAATAATGTGCATCAGAAAAAGAATAAAAAGCATAAGATACTCCTAAAAATATAGATGTCTCTATATTTAGTAAATGGAGAAATGTATACTAAATATATATTACATGTATTTGGTAAATAGATAAATAAATAATAGCTCTAAAGTATAGCATAGACATACTTCATAGTGCTTCCTGAACAAGCCAGGGCACTGTCAAACACAGAAACTCTGATTTTCTTCTTCCCTTTTCTCTCTGACCAATTGCCCTGGTACGTATACTGGTTGCCTGCTGCTGCTAGGCCAATAATACTTCAGGACATCGTAACTGTGCTACCTTGAGGGCATCCAAGCTACACTGAAGAACAGTAAGGAAAACTTTCAGAGACATACCACCTGCAAAAGAACATTCAGAGACATACCACCTGCAAAAGGCTGAGAAAGTGTAGAAAATCTGGCACTGATTCCAAGTGCACTATCCTCTATTTAGATGTGCATAAAATTTAATAAATGATTTTTGATCTATCTGGGGAGGCATTCTTTAACTATGTATTTATTTAATGAAGTGTGACTATGTTCTTAATAATCAGACTATAATCAGTAGATTTAAAATTAACTGGGTCTTGTTAGATGGTATATATCCCTCTTTAGCATTTAATTATAAAGCAAGGTATAAATTCTATGTAATTTAATGCATAGTAAAATACCTATATAAAACAAACCTTCAAAATATGGTTCTAGCTTCAGGAGAAGATTCTATTAGCCTTTGTTATAGAGGGCTGGTATGCAATGACTTCTTATTGAAATAGATGTATTTCATTTAAAATATTCAGCAATTTTTCAGAGTTAGTTAACACAACCTACAATATCCGGACTAATAAAAAACTGGATTCCTCCAAATAAAGTTGTTTAAGGTTTATCGTATGTTAGTTTGTCATCATACTATCACATATAATAGCAACAATAATAACCCATACTCAAATAATATTTTATTTTTTAAAATTACCTTTCCTGCTATTTACCTTCCCACTTTCATTAAGACATGAGAACACTGAAGGAGGATGTGATTCAAATTAATTTCCATGTTTAACTCAATGATACATGCTAATTAATTAAATAACTATGAAGCTAGCTTCCATGTGGCTGATGAATACATATTCTTATGCGTTTCTGTCTGACAACTCACACTGGTGCTTTTATGACCCTTTATCTTGGACTAGTCCCATATCTAAACAATGCAGATGCGAGCATGACATTAATTCTCAGACTAAAAGTAATTCATACAGGTAACTATAATATACTTCACAGTCAATTGATAATGACATAATAGTCCATACACAGTGTCCCCTAACAAGCATAGTTTTAAAACTCTGTAAGGTAGTAAAATCCACGAACAGTTTCAACCCTGCTGTTTTTGATCTTCAATCGTCAGCAATTTGTCCATCAGGGAAAGGTGAAAGGTGCCAGAAATTCTACAGGTTCAGGATTGCCTAGTTTTCACCACATTTCCACACATGAGGGTTACAAGCCCCACAACTGTGCTGTGAAGTATTATTCTCTCATTATGCAAAGTAAGAAACAGTGGCTCTCTGGGACACAACAGTGGCAGAGTCAGAGCTGGAGCTCATGGCTTTTGATGCAAAATCCACTGCTCTTTCCTCTTCCCATCCCATGCCAACTTGGAACTTCTCACTGGCTTGAGTTCAGGCTTCACAACAACCTCTTCTTGCTAAGAGACAAACCGAGTAGCATATTCATAATGGGCCCGTGCATCTTGGCTTTTGTATTTGTGAGGCAAGGTATCACCCTTACTTCTGATCAGGTACTGAATACTATGTTTCTGATGAAAAGTCATCTCCATAAGAACTCAAAAATATAATTGAGTTCCCTTGGAGCAAAATTATGTTGCAGAAGCTTCTCTGAATATTTCTCCCAAAGGAATATTAAGGAGTAGCATAAGAATGTCTTTCAGCCATAGGCATAGCTTTCCTTTTCTCTTTTGTGGATCAGTTTAGGGCTGTAGAGAACTGAAATGGAGTGAAAGGGAAACTCAGAGACATGCAGGGAGTAAGTATTTGGACTTTTCATTTAATTTTATTGTGGAGTCATCAGACAGTAGCAAAATAAATACCTCCATCATTGCTTTCCAATAGTCACATTCTTTGGTTTATACCTGATAATCTACAGATCAATCTTGCTTGCAGGAAACTCACAGCTTGACCTATGACTAACTAGCCTTTGCTTCAAAGAAGTACATTTTTTCATACACATCACATTTTAAAATTGCATCTGCTAGATTCACCATCACAAAGTCACACTCAGAGAATAAATAGTGAAAGTTGCTACGACTGGGAGTTGGTATACTTTTAAACATAAGTTATGACACACAGCCATCCTTCCCATGTGATTCCAAGCCCGTCTCTTCAAAGCATAAACAAAGTCTGTCTCACTGACTTTGGTATTGTTTTTTTTTTTTCCACTGTCTACCTGGAATGCTTTCTTCTCAGCTCTCTGCCTATCTATATCCTACCATTCCATCAACACCCTGATTAAATTTTATTTCTTCAATGCTATACTTCCAAGACTACATATTTAACTTTATTTTGAGAATTACAGAATTTAAGGCTACTGAAATGCATTCTGGTACCTATGCATATTGTAAGCTTGTGTACTTACAACAGAGCCTAGCACTCTTTTATGCATATCGTAGGCATTCAATGAACACTCACTGAATTTTTTCAGACTCACAATAAATTAATGAGCATGTATAATTCTCAGTGTCTCTTTTGCTTGTGGTTAAATCTGAAGTAATAATAACGATTTGTTTTTATTGATTTATTTCGAGAAAACAAATCCTTTGGGACCCCAGAGTTTTATAAAATATTCCTGCCAACAACTGGGAAACAATATTTACAGAATATCTAAGTGTGTATTACCTTCCCCACCTCCAAAATATTCGTTTATTTCTCAAAGAGAGACCTCCCTAAGTCCTTGCTAAGAGAGTCCTCACACCACCACTCAGCCTCTCCCCATCTCACGTGGTACACACCCATGGGCTCTTCCTCTTTGTAGAACATAAAAGAATAGGGGTATTTTAATTGAAAACTTGGGCTTACATCCTAGTCTCATCACTTTCTAGGTGTGTGAGCTTGAACAGCTTACTTGATATCACCGATTCTCAATTTCATCATCTGTTTACTGGGGATGATGGAACTCCTCTACAGTGTTTGAGAGTGAAATGAGATTGTGTATGAAAAGCATCTGGCCCAATGTCAGGCACAGAGCAAATTTTAAAGGAATGTTGATATCTTGCTTCACTCTCACTTCTCCTTTTTCCTCTAACACCTTCTTTCCTGGACTTTTTCTTCTTATTTTACAATTTAGATTATTCTTGCTTTCTCTTCTGTCGTGCAGTGTCCCACTCAGGTAGGGTGATGGTATGTCCAGGAGGGGGAGAGGACAGGAAGGGTTGGAGAAAGCTCGCATAGGAGCGCTGCCAGTGGCTGTTTCGCCTGGTCCAGGTTTCATGAAAGCACAAAGAATGCTTTACAAAAAGCCGACTGCTGGCAACTGCCACAAGGTTGAGGCTCTCAAGACTTCTACGTGAAAAAGAAATATTCTATATTTATCTCCTCTATCCCCCCAATAGTGGCATTCGAAACCAAAGAAGCATTGTGAAGATACTGCATTTTTAGATCAGTTAGACACAAAGCTTCAAAAATGATATCTAAAGAAAAAGAGAAAATATCTTTCCCAGAGGCAGAAAGAGATATAAAAGACTCAGAAAGTAGAGCAGAGATTAAAGCTTCTATGATGCACAGTGGACAAATGTTCTGACATTCTATAAAAAGGAACAAAATTAGACATTTAATGTGGCTTAAGATCTGATTCAGAGATGCAGCTGAAGTCAAAATCTTAAATAGATACAGAAATCCAAGAAGTCTGAGTGACTGAAACCCATGATTTTGTATGTAATCATTTGTTTCTGGATTATTTGGGAGACATTAAGAAATACAGAATTAAATCATGACATTGACATTAGGGATAAAGGGAAACTTCACACTGCTCCATTTAATGTTTCTGAGTGACCCTAGATTAACTATATATATATATAACATTATATAACACTATATATAACACAATATATATAAAAATACTTTAATATTCACTATGTTCCAGTGAATTATTTAAGCACTTTATATCTATTACTATATGTATTCATAACAATAGCCTTAAGAAGCATATACTCTTATTTTTTTCTTATTTTATTGGTTAGGAAACTGAAACTTAGAGAGTATACTTAACTTCCCCAGAATCATCTAGTAAATGGTGGAGCTGAAATTTAAACTCAGACATGTAATTGGATGCAAAATATCATAACTCATAGACAAATTCAGCTTATATTTAGTTCTTGACTTCATCTTCCGTTTGAGCATGCGTTGAAATCCTTTTATGAATAAATCAATATTTTGCTTTTCCACTTCTTTGTGTATCTGGGATATTTTAAAGACACATTATTTATCCCTTGTAAAGATCTGTGGCATTGTATTATTCATTTGTATGTCTGTCTCTACCATGAGGTTGGGAACACTATCGGTAGCTTACATGTATTTTGCTCTAAAATGCTTATTGAGTGAATGTATGATCACACTAACTAGATGATATTTCTACATGACTAATTCCATTTAAAATGAAAGCTACACTCACATTTAAAGCTGTCATAGTTGCAGCAATTATTTAAAAAAAAAAACAAAACTCTATTTATATCTAGTCTTAGTCTTTCAAAGACAAGATCTGAGTTGAAGCCCTGGCACACATGTATATCTTTCTAATCCCTGATAAAAATGGGAAGGTGATTTGCCTAGTGTAGGTGGAAAGAAAGCAATAGCAGCACTTACAGTGTCCCTGACACCCATCGCCTGGGTGTCTGACATCATTGGCAGTGTTCTGGGGAGACCACACACCCACATCCTACCACTCCTCAAAAGGTTGAGGTTAGGAACTTGAGCTGGGAGACAGAGTTGAAAAAATGATAGAAATATTATCTTATTCCATTTGGTTCCTCTAGGGACCAATCTTAAGCTATATCAAAGAAATATTGATAACTCAGGATTACAGAATATGTATGGTGAATTACAAGTATTCCAAAATTATTATCACTTGAAAATTCTCATGTAACTCAGTCCCTGCTTTTGAAAATCACTATATACACAGTGAGATACCATTGTCTACCCATCAGATTGGTGAACTTTACAAAGACTTACATTAAAATATTGCCAAGGATGTTAATGGAAAAAGAACTTTCAATTCACAATTTAGGAATATAAATTGCTACAACTATTGTAGAGAATGCTTTGTCAATTTCTAATGCTCATTAAGATGTACATGTTGATGGACAGATTTAGGTGTATACCCAACTGTCTTTCACGTGCTTGAGGAAACATGTACAAGAATGCTCACATGATACTGTGCTAGAAAAAGTAGGAAACAAAATGTCTATCAACAGGAATATGGGCAAATAAATTGTGGAATATTTACAAAATATTAAAAATTAGTAAAATATAGGTACACATATCAATACTCATGAATCTCAAAAACATAATGCATGAAAAAGCAAGTTGCAAAAGAATGCATGCAGTGTTTATATGAATGCTGAAACATTGTGAAACTATATTATATTGTTCATGAATACATTACATATAGAGAAAGTATAATTGAATGCATGGGTATGACAGAAAGCAATTCTGGAGGGTGGTTGTCTTGGGGAGAGGAGAGAAGGTGAGATAAACCAGAAAGAGCACAAACACACTCTACTAATTATCCTGTTTATTTAAGCAAAATGAAAGGTACATCAGTGTGCATCGTATTAGTTTTTGTACCCTTTTGGATGCTTTAAATACACATTTCTAAAAGTAAAATACACAGTTGCTAATACAGTTGTCAGCACTGAGACTAGAAACCAAAGATACTATCTTAGTTACTAAAGCAAACATAATGGGCATAGTATATCTTAAAGGGGGGGGAAAAAAAACCTCAATAAAAGAAAACAAAAGAAAAAATATTGCAAACCCATTTCCTTTTGCTTTCAACTATTTTCAACCAGAAGCTGAATTTTGTGTTTGAGACCAGAAAATGTCCTTGACAGTATTGTGAGAAAATTGTAGGCCACATGCATGCAATTGTTGGGATAGCCATTTCTTTCACTCTAGAAGTTCTGACATAATGACAACTTCAAATTTGGGAGGAGCTCACAAAAAGAAGTATGAAACCAAAAGAAAGCATAAAAGCACTCCTCCTCTGCTTGAAAATTAGCTGGAGCTAATTTTGATCTGCTCGATGCCAGTGTGTACAGTGGCAAGAAAATTAGCTCCATAGTTTTATTTTGCTTTTTGTTTTGTTTTTATTCTCTTTTCAAAATAAGTTCTTTGATCCCAGGCTAATGGGAGAGGCATTTTTCTAATTTCGGTGCAAGGAGGAGCTTAGCTCTTGGTACTTATAAGTGTAAGTCAGCATTAAGAGCTCATACTCTGCTAGAAATCTAAGGCATGTTAGATTTTAGCATTCATTTAGAGTTGAACACTTGTCACCTTCTTGATGAGCTGTAACTATAAAATTCTATGAAGGACTTGAGATGAGCTTTCAAATAATTTTATTATTTAATATCTTCTTAACAATGTCTTTTTAAGCAAGAAATCCACAATAAATAGCTACATTAGAATAGATTGTTCTCATATTACATTGTCTTTAGCTTGCTATGCCTCAGATTGGGAAGTAGAGATAACATGTGATTAGACACTGTTTTCATGACACTGTTTATCTCTTTGTGTTGAGTGGTAAGGCATTTTAATCAAAGTAGAAATTTGCAAATATATTTATAGTCCCTAGCCTTAGAATATTATTAAAATCCTACAATAAATATATTTTTAAAATTTAATAACTATGCAACTTGAATGAATCCAGTAACCAGGCAAATAAATCCTGATTTTTCTCATCAGGGATGTGGCACTCCATTTTCTCACAATTCTACAGGCTATATTAACCTTTCAATATTCAACCTAGTCATTTAATAATGTCTTATGTGTTTCTACTATTTCAGTTGTTATCAGTTGAATTGAGGTTCTCCAATGACCTCAGAGTCTCTTCTCTTTCAGTTTCCACTGCGTGGGGAAGTAGGAATAGTGAAATATTACAGATATTTCTAAGTCTAACCAACCAATAAAGAGTTTTTGGGGAAAAAGTGATTGGGAGTTACAAATGGAGGTTTTATCATCTGAAACTTAAAAAAAAAAGTAGCTTGATCAATTAAAATAAAATTACTCTATAGTTTGTCACAAAATACCTGAAAGCCTCTGAAAAAAAGTAAAGGTATTCTTGAGCATTTATTATTTTAAATCGGTTATACATTCCTTGCAATTTTGAAATGTCATAAGTCAATATATTTGAGGATAAAATGTCTGAAACCTGATTTGTAGAGATCCTGCTAGCCAAGGCTTCAACATCCGTAGAAACCCACTGACTATCCAAAAAAATGAGAAGCAGAGTTTATTATTTTCATCTACAGCCTTAAAGCATAACACATTTGCCATGGAATACGTGTTTAATTGTGAAATGCATTATATACGTGAATGTATAAGTACAATTTAAATATATATAAACTGCTCAGTACTTCCTATCCAGGTTAACTAATAGAACATCACTGGTACCCTAGTACCTCCTGTATATTCCTCCTCAATATGTTCTTCCTTCCCTTCACACTTAACCACCATCCTGACTTTGTGTTAATCACTCCCTTATTTTCCTTTATAATCTTACCACTTATATATCTATTCATAAGCATTAAACTGTTTATTTTTAAAATAGAGAGTAGCAAGCTCAAACCTAGCTGTGTAAGAAAAAGATAATATGGCCACTATCATATCAGCAGGAAGCTTCAAGAAGAAAAGGAAACTGTCCTGAGACTGTGAATCTAGTTTCTGTTGACCTGACAATTTACAGAAAGCCATTCTGAGGAAGTCAGTGAGCAGTGAGTAAGGTCCCAAGTGAATCCTAGTAAGGCAGGGTTTACTGCAGTGGAAATCTGACAGGGCTCAAGTGTGGCCAAGTCTGAGACATCGGGAAGAAATCTCGTCCGGGAAAACAAGCTGCTTTGTATTTTCTGTTTCTAAGCCCACCAGGGCCTCTCTTTTAGGACAAGTTTAAATAACATTTCTATGCAGTGATGTGAATGTCCAGTAGGTAGGGCAGCAAGGCAAGGAGGGAAGAGCAGAAACTTCTTAAGCACATGGTCAAAGAAAGCCCAGGACAGAGGAATCTTGGCCTCAGGTGAAGAAGAAAGAGTACAGACTTGCTTTGTGTTGGTGCCGTGGGCCCCGTCTGGTTCTCCATGTCCCATGTACCCTGGGGATTCTGGCATCTCTCTTCTCCATAATCCTGGGAATGATTTTCCCGCTAAGTTTTGCATTGGGTATCCTGTTTTCTGTGTCCTTTGTATTCCTTTTGCTTGATTTTCCTCTTATTTAGCAGCATATACCCTTCATTAGTTTCTGGAGAAATTGTTGATAGGAGCTTTTTTTTTTTTTTTTTTAGAATAAAAAGAATGAAAGAGAGAAAGGAAGAGGAAGAGATTTTAGAAAAAGAGAGAAAAGGAGAAAGAAAGAAACCGCAAAAGAAAGAAAAAAATGAAAGAGAAAGAAAGAGGAAGAGATTTTA